>JBBPOJ010000144.1:0-40817 GCA_038091395.1 Leccinum rimulosum
GTACATATTAGTACTTCCGTGATCCCCAAAAAAGAATACGCGGTTATTGATGGCATGTCGCTCGTTGCGTAGAACCAGAACCCGACGGCACCAAACCTGGACGGATGCCCTATCTCTGCCTCAACTCCTGAATCTGGTCGTCCGCAATGCTGAAACGCCATATCAAGTGCTCGATCGTCTTGAGCACGTAACTCAATAATTCTTCTATATGGTGTCGATGAGGCTCTACAATGCGATTTTGGTCAAGAACTGCATGAAATGTTGATTTAGTATCGTTGAACTCAAACCATTCACCCATTCGACGATGCAGCGGCACCAGTACTAGTGCCACCTTTGAGATTGTCAGTTTGAAGCGGGCAACTATGTCCTTATCATCCATCAAGCACTACAAAAATAGTTGCTTCATTGGGCAATGCGAAGAGAGAGAAACGTACTTGATCAGGGTCAATGAAATTCCAGACCTGAGTAATGTCTGTACGGACGACTTTCATTCATTCATCCAATGTGCGTCAGCGAAAGGTGGCACTCTTCAGAAGCGTATTCCAGTATTCTACAATTTCCATCAGAAGTTGAATGACTTCATTATTGCGGACGCACTCTGCTTCCGGATGCTGCAACAGAACACGTCGAACGAAATGGAAATAAATGAATGCCACAAAACGCGTACGAGATCGATAACTCAATCTTCTCCTTGATGCTGATCCGTTCAGCGATTGCTGCCATAACTCGCGAAGCTTCGCCCCTAATATTCGTTCATATATTTCGACTTGAAATTCTCTAAAGTACCAACATACTTAGGGTATCTCAAGGCACAGCGGTCCTATATCCATTTGTTAGCGACCTGATAATACTGTGAACTCACTTACCAAATCCGACATGAAGCCGATCGGTGATCTTAGGGTTTTCTTTTGACGACGAAGCCCTTTACGATCTCAATAGTCTTTGTCACCTGCCTCGAATCTGGGGCTGTTATGAGCTACGAATCGTTCGTTCGTCGGAGAGGCAAACCTCTGTTATTGTGCGCCTTGTACCTGACTGATACCGACATACAGTCTTAGAGAGAGGGAACTTGAGAAGAGTCAGTCCTGTATAAGAGGCCAGGATGAACGACTTACAGGGATGGGTTGAGATCGAACGTGGCCTCCACTATGCAGATACTTTCCTACCTGATACATAGAACGTGGAATTGTCGATTTCCTGTGAGGTGGGATGATTGTTGGGCATGCCTGAGTAGTGAGTACAGAGACGACAGGATTCGGAGCCTGAGGTCGGGGATACGATGATGGTAGGGGGTCAACGAGTCTTGCGAGGTCAGTAAATGTCGCATATACTGTCTCTCCATCGCTCGATATCTGCACTATTCGGTCGAACTGCCAGTGTGAGTGTCCGGATAGATTCAATCAGGCGAGAAGTCAACGTTCAACCACAACGAACGTGCCAGTGGCTCAGGAATTCATACTAAGACCTAGTATCGTCATAATGGAAGGTGTTGGTTTGTAGCGAGCGAGCAAACGCCGGTCCGAAGCTTTCGGCTAGCACTCCGAGTCCGCGGCACTCGACCTCGACGTTTGAAAAAGACACAACTTGACAGTGACTTGAGGGACCACCAAGTTGTATACCGTACAACTTGATTCCTCGTACACCAGATCAATAACTTGGACCCTCAAGTTATCCTTTGCATGCCGAATGCCGCTCTCAGCTCGTTCTCGTACCCCAACATCCCCCATATCAACCTCTGCCGAACACCAACCTCTCGCAACTCCACTTTCACCCCGCCATTCTCGCTGGTTGTCCAATGACTCCACCGACTCCTTACGAAACCTCGAGCTCTCCGACGGGCCTATGTTGGCAGCCACGACGCCGAGGAACGCCAGACCACGGTCTTTCTCGTTCACCGGGTTCGACTTTCAGGCGGATCTTCTTCCGCTCAGCGAAACCATCAGCGAGACAGACATATCGTTCAGAGAAAGTCCCGGCACGGAGAAGAGCATTGGCTTGATTCAGGGTAAGCGTCTTTCATTGCGCTTTACGTTTCGCTGTTTTAAGACGGTCGACTGGCAGGAATCGGATTGGTCGTTGGTTCGCAGGTGTGTGTCAGGCTTTGTGACTTGATTCATGTCGTTGACTATCGCACTAGATTGGCTCGGGAATATTGTACAGATAGCTTTTGCTCTGAACTTCCTCTTAAGCTGACGATATCGTGCAGTTCCTCCCCGGGGATTATCGTTGCGAGCACGCATAGCGTTGGGGCAAGTCTAGCAGTATGGATTGCATCTGGGTTGCTCGCCTGGACGGGCGCTAGTAGTTTCGCGGAACTTGGGTATGTATATGATAACTCCTGCGACATACCCCGCAGCTCAATCGCCCATAGGTCAAGTATACCATTGGACGGCGGTGCTCAGGCCTATTTATCATATGCATATGGACCTCTCGTATCATACCTCTTTGCTTGGACTGCCATCTCCGCACTGAAACCAGGTTGGCGCAAGTGTTCAATCTAACAATCAAATACTCAACTGTTTCGCACAGGTGGCAACGCGGCCGTCGGTCTTATCTTTGCTGAATACATCAACCGACTCATTTGGCACATTTCTCGTGACCAGGTGTCACCGGGCAGTATCCCAGAGTGGTCTATCAAACTCACGGCAATTATTGCAGTGCTTTTTGTGGCTTTCATTTGTGCAGCGACACCGAACCTGGGGACGAGGGCTTCTGTCTTGTTTACTGCTATCAAGGTGTGAGGCTTTTGAAATGGGAAAGACTTGCAGCTAATGAATGGTTTATTCTATCTATAGATTTGTTCGTTGGTACGTTGCATCTTGCTCTTTTGATGCACAAGCTACACGTATGAATACGTGATTCATAGATATTGATTATCGTTTTGGGTGTTGTACAATTGGTCAAAGGAGATGCATCAGAGTCGTTCAAGGAACCTTTGTTTGACGACTCGAGCAAAAGTCCGTCGGCATACTCTCTTGCACTTTATTCTGGTCTATGGGCATTTGATGGATGGGATCAAGCAAATTACGTTGGCGGGGAGATGCGTAACCCGGAGAAGAACATACCCAGAACAATCCACTTGAGCATGGCTATCGTCAGCGTAAGTGGTTCTCTGATCAAACGTGCTTTACGTGAATGGTCGTGGCTGATATATGTAAAAGACATTATTCATCCTTGCAAATGTGGCATACCTCGTGGTACTAGACAAGGTTACTGTAGGCAGCAGCAACGCTGTCGCGCTCGATTTCGGTCGTGCGCTTTTTGGGCCTGTCGGCGGGGTAGTGTTTGCCGTCTTCGTGGCAGTGTCCTGTTTTGGTGCTCTCAACGGTTGGTATTTCTCGTCGGATCCCTAATTGACCGCTGACCCAAAGCGAAAAAAAGGTTCAACGTTCACGGCTGCACGGCTTATCCGGGCTGCGGGACGAGAAGGATACCTCCCCGCAATGTTCAGCAAGCTGAACAAATCGCGAAGAACCCCAGTGAACGCCATCCTGTTGCAGACGGCAATGACGATCGCATTCATAGTTTTTGGAGGCGGGTTTCGATCTCTGGTCAACTTTTCGGTGGTAGCATGTTGGTCGTTTTACTTTCTGACTGTACGTCGCGAGCACTTTCTCCTATGGTGGAAATTTGAGTATTGACGACCATATTCAGGTGCTCGGACTAGTCATACTCCGAGTAAAGGAGCCAAACCTCTCAAGGTAACGGTTTCCGTTTAATTATTCTCAACGACGCTGACATGATATCAGGCCGTACAAAACGTGGATCATTACGCCCCTGATATTTTGCGCTGTTGCGATATTTTTGTTATGCATGCCAATTATCGCGGCACCGCTGGAAGCGGTATCGGTTCTTGGTGCGTATGCTTGTCTCATCTCGAGGGTTCTCGAGTGACTGGGATCGCTTGCAGGCTTTATACTTGCTGGTGTACCAATATACTACCTCACAAACAGAGCAGAGTCGGCGAAGCTTTCATTCTTGTTGAGTAAGTTAGCTCGGTCATGCGTGATCAAGGATATACGCTGAAGAACTCTGGCAATAGACTTTGTAGGGTCATTTTTCGATCGGATACGAGGACGACCGAATTCAGGTGCTGGATGGCAAGCGGTATCCACGGAAGCCGACGAAGTGGAGATGCGCACGAGCGGTAGGTAGTGGCGTTACCATGTTCGTCAACGGAGAGCGGGCGCCTCCGTGGACGACTGTTTTGGTTGCTGGGAGGGCGTGGGTTTGCGGATATTTGGAGATCAGTACGTGACGCGTGACGGTGGACTGCCAACGGTCCCGAAGCATCCGCTTCGGCTTTCGGAAGATCCCAGAGGTGCCATGCACGCAGGACCACCACTAAGTAGCACACGCAATATGTAGTCTTCTCATCCATGGCCGCGATAAATCCGAATTGTTGGTTGCATCGGAGATGGATTCTTTGTCGCGCTCTTCGCTGAACCGTTTCAGATGACCGACAGAGCGGCGGGAACGGATAAACCTTCTGTTCATGGACGGATTGATATGCTAGAAACCTGTGTCAGCCTGAGCCTAGGCTAGGGAAAATCAAGGCTGATCATGATATGATGGAGGCATTCTCGCTTTGCGGTGATGCAGGTGCAGTGGCTGGATTCAGAGATTGAGTGAAACCGCAGCAATCTGATTGTTGGTGGTCCTGCTTTATGAACAATCTCGGACAAAAACGTAACTCGAAAGGCTTTTTCGAGCGAGGTAACAATCGGCCGTTGATTCAGGCAGACTCCGGGATGGGGCGTTGATTGGCAATCTCGCGCCACGGGTTGCGTGATATAAAGCAACCGGGTGAATCGGTCAGCCGCTCATCTTGCTCTTATTCCATCCTATCCATCCGATCGTACCCTGCAACCTATTCGAATCTACTACCATGGTGCGAGAACAGGCTGGGTTATCGAGACTAAATCCTAACGTAGTTCATGTGTGCAGGGCGAATATGAATTCAATGTCAAGGTATTATCTGTTATCTGCACGGTTCCTGTGTGCGGATGCTGATGTGACCGGGGCTTAGATGACTTGCGGAGGATGCTCTAGCGCAGTCGAGCGAGTACTCAAGAAAGTAGAAGGTGCGCAGTATTGCCAAGATCAGCGAAACAGAAGATGTGATGCTGCGGATGACGTTTAGGGATTACATACTACGACGTGAGCTTGGAGAAACAGACGGTGGTGGTGAAAGGAGACGTCCCATACGACACGGTGTTGGAGAAGATCAAGAAGACTGGAAAGGAGGTCGGTTGTTTCGACGAGTCTCTATTGTTTTTGCTAGACTGACCATCGTCCAGGTGACTGGTAGTAAAGTAGTAGTTCCGTAGCTATAAATAGTAAACGTACACGTGAGGGAATTCTCGGAATACTACTTCCTTGCAAGTCATGTTGTTGTGATCGTCCTATTTATTTTATTTTCTACTCTCAGTTCCGTGTCTCCATGTCATGGCCTCCCTTGGCGATCCGTCCACCCCAGCTTATTCGGATACGCTCGAGTGGATCACGGCCTTCCTTACCATACACTCTCTCAGCATCCCCAGCCGTCGTTATTCCTTTCTACTCTGGCTAGCCTTCTTCGTCGTATTCCTCGCCTTCGCCGTCCTTCACTGGACTGGTCTCAGAGGTGGCTTTTTCGGTGCCGTCTTCTCAAAATGGTCCCTTCGTCGTCGAACATGGCGCAAGAACCATAGTTTGAATCTGGCTGCGAGCAATGGTCAACCCAACCGCCAAGTCTCTCCGCTCCCGTCCAATGCACAGCTCTTCGCATTGTCTGTTTTCATTCTGGTCACCATGTCACTCGCTTTCGTGGGTCCTGATTATTTGGACCCAAGTTTAAAGGTCTGGCAATTGCGGACGCGGTCGTATGACACCTCATCCTTCGTGTCCTACATGCCTCAGTATACAATCTCAAAGTCTCTTTGGTCCTCGTCTGCTAGGACTGGCCAAATCGCGTTCGCTCTCTTTCCCTTTTGCGTCATCCTTGCCCTCAAAGCGCCTCCCTTCGCTATATTCGCCATTCCCTTCATGACACAACTACACTTTGACAAGCTCGGATATCTGCACAGGTGGGCTGGAAGGCTCATTTGGCTTTTCTCCCTTATCCATGTTGTCTTATGGAGCATTCAATTGGCCAATGATGTCAACTCATCCACCGGTCGTGTAGCTTATGTCTATGCCTGGTCTTATACTCCTTTTATATTCGGCTGGATCGTACGTATGTTCGTTTTTCCTTTGCGCTCGCGTGTTGATCCCATCTTAGGCATTTACACTTCTTACGCTGATTATCCTTCTCTCGCTACGCCCTATTCGGAGGCGGTTTTATGAATTCTTTTACCTCTTGCACATTCTCCTTGTCCCCTGCATGCTGGTCACGGCAGGGCTCCACCACCCAACTGTTGCCTGGTGGTGTTGGGCTGCTCTTGTTCTCTGGTTGGGTGAACGTCTCTGGCGGGGAACCTGGTGGATCTACACTAATGGAATCACCCTCAGACCGTCGCCTGTCCAATCGAAACTCAGGAAATCGTCACGGGATACCTTGGAAATGCAACACTTTCGTCACCCGAGTAACGAGTCCTATTTAACACCTCACCCTGTAGATGGACGAGTTCCTAGCCCTCTCGACGCTTACTACCATCACGACAAACCTCCCATATCTGCCAAGCTTGATGCACCCAATGCGCCTTTGTCGGTACCTCTATCGCGCTTCGTAGGACAGAATCTTCCCGGATCATCCATCTCCCATTCTCGGCACTCTTATATTCCTCCTCCAGGTTATGTGCATGCAGAAGTTGTATCTGGTCGCACGGTGCGCCTACGCCTAATCACCACGGGATTCTTGCCATGGTCACCAGGTCAACATTTCCTCCTCAATATTCCGGCCGTTTCTCGCTTCACCTCTCACCCGTTCACATGTGCCTCTGTTTGTGATGAAGCGGCGCCAACGGATGCAGGCCGTATCATGTTATTCATAGTACGTGGCAAGGGCGGTTGGACAGGCGACCTGTGGAATCTCGTCTCCCGATTGACAGCAGAACGATCTCGGGGTGACGTACCTCCTGCGTTCCCGTCAGACAGTCTACCGAAACATGGCGTCCTCCTGCGCGCATACGTTGACGGACCGTTTGGGAGCACAGCACGTGTGAGATGGGGGAATTATTCGACTGCTGTTATCATCGTCGGCGGTTCAGGCGTGTCTTTTGGTTTGTCTCTCCTGCAATACATGTGCATGTGTTTGGAAGGGAGGGACGGCAGATATCTTGGATCACGACCTGGTGGCTGGGGGCGGAAGAAGGCAGATCTGAAGCGTGTGCGGTTTATTTGGCTCGTTCGTGAATTCAGTAAGTTCTCGTTGGGTCAAGCAAATCGGAACCCATACTGAATTGCTTTATACTAGGCCACATTCAGTGGTGCGCGTCCATCATACGCCATTGCATGTCCTCCGCGCCGTCATCGACTCTACAAGTCGACATTTATGTTACCAATTTTCACCCCCTGCAACATCCCTCCACGACCCGTTTCGACCGAGAACATGCCGAATCTGACGACGAACTTCAACCCCCGCATCCAATCTTTGTTCGCGAGCATTCCGGTTCTCGTTCTAAGTCTAGGGATTCGTTAGAGAGCCACGAAAGTTACGAGAGTGACGTCGATTTCACTTACTATTTCGGCGAAAACAAGGATAACCAGCCACCCGCGGATGATCTGCGCGCAGCACACCAGGAGCATATTCTCGACCTCACGAATTTCGATGGCGATGTCGATATAGCGTCACCAGGAGAAGCCCATCTCAGTCGCAGGCTGAAGAAGGAGGGTAGGCTGCGGCGACTGAAGTCACGCAAGATTTCTCTCGTGGGGACAGTGAATCGAGAGGACTGGCCTTCACAGTCCCCGGCCGATAGTGACATTCAGACGCCTCAAGATGATCGGGCTCCAAGTCTCGACCTGCATTCAACGGCTTTGCATGCGTCTCGCACACCTCAATCGCGCAAGGCCGTGACGTCGATTCACTCGACCGATAGGCTTCTTCCTATTTCGCCCCTCTCCGAACGACCGTACTCGACCTTGTCCGAGACAGACCTGTACTCGTCACTCGGTCGTCGCTCAGAGTCTCCGATCCGTCCATATTCACCGTCGAGTTCGACGCCTCTGTCGTCTGACCCGTTGCAATCCGTTACTCTCGTCCCTGCACGCGGCAGTTCCCAGCTATCGTTACACTCTACGAAAAGCCATCATCACGGCGGAAGACTGCATGCCATTCAAATCCCAAGTACGTGGGAGACTGGCAGTGAGCACTTTCACGATTCGCATTCGATGTTGCCGGGTTCCTCGGACTCGTCGCAGCAGCAGCAGCTTCCGTTCGAGATGGACGAACAAGAGGCGAGGGACGTGAACGTCGTTTCCGAGCTTGCGAGGCCTGGCAAACCCAAATTGGACAAGGTGATCGCAGACGAAGTGGAAGCGTCCGGAGGGGCCGTCGTTGTTGCATGTCAGTTGTTTATTAATTTTCGTCTCTCTATCGACTATGGTATTGACTACAGCATCAATTAGGCTGCGGACCAACGTCGCTGGATGCGATTGTGCGCAAGATCGTTTCGTCGCAGATCGATCCTAGGCGGATACGCGAAGGGGACATGCGTGGATCGATCACGCTTGTTTCGGAAGAGTTTGAAAATTGATCGTTCTCATATCGATCGTCGTGTCGCAGGGGAAAAGGTAGATGCATTGGCAGTCATGAATTCATCTGATTGTGTGAAAGGTTTTATCTCTCTTCGTCATTCTTTTCGATTTTTCGAGGACGTTCGTTTTGCATTTTTGGTCAAATACCTCCACTCACGGACGCTGCACACTGGACTTTTTGCTTGGATAGACTTTTTGCCAACATGTGTATTTTACTTGACATTTGTTATGCACGTAGTAATTACTCGTGTATATAGACCTCTTATTGGACAGAAAACGGTTTGACGGGCTCGTTGGCGCAGTTGTGAAAGTCGGACCAATAAATGAGCTGAATTGCTATGTCAGAATGATCTCCTATTTATCCCAAAACATACATTGATCCCCTATCTATGACCTAGACTCTGTCCCACTTCCACAACAACTTGAAACAAAGATGCCAACCGGGCAAACTCCCAACTCGACAGATGGCCATTGGAAACTTGCTTTTCATATATATGTGCTTTTCCTTATCTACACTGGAGAGCTGGTATTCTGTGGCAGCATCCTCGACTTTGACAACACCTGGCGCCAACTTGCAGTCGACTTTGTGGTCTTGTTCTTTGTTTCTGCAATCATCAGGTTCTTCCTGATCTTCGAACCTATTGAGTCGGCAGGCCTTTCACACATCGTCGCTCATCTCCTCCATTTCGTCGCCCTGATCCATGCCGGTTACCGTATTTATCCGAGATTGATGCTGGCGAATGCATCATGTGAGTACTGATCAAAATTGATACACTTCGTTCTAGACTAATTTTTTTTCAGCACTGGCAGCACCAGTATTCATATTTTTATCATTCCCCATAGGATTAATCGCTGGTGCTGCCATCTTTATTATCTTCAATGCATCAGACGAACACGGGCCTACACTTCAAGTTGGGGATGTGGAAGCCGCCGAGGGAGACTCGAATACGCTGGAGATGATTCAGATGAACCAAACTGAGCAAGGTCAACGGGAATTTTCAGGTCAGCTTCCAAAAACGGTGAGCATTTGTACCTTTTCTTGAAATCCGTGGTCTAATTGGACTAGGAGACACTGGAGGAGGAGGAGGAGGAGGAGGAGGAGAAGGAGAAGGAGGGGGAGAGTGAGCCATTGAAGGAGGAGAGAGAGCCATTGTTAGAGGAGTAGAATAGATTGATGGTTTGTATCTGTATTATAGTCATTCGAGTCTAAGCAACTCAACGGCCCGGCCCGGGATCAGCAAATTTCCTGCGTTAGGCCCGGGTTACCTTGCTTGCTAGCGCCCTGAGTACTGGGAGCGACGACGACGAAGCCGTGGTTTGAGGTTGAAAAGCCAGCCTGAGATTGAGTTAATTCCGGAGCTCTGTAACTTCTCAGTTCAGATGGGGAGGCAGCATGGAACAACTTGCGGAGGGAATTTGATGTGAAGAAGACGATGGGGAATAGCCTGGACCTGCTTCGTTGGACGTAGTATGGGTGCTGCTGTTGGCTTCCTCGTCGATCTCCCCGCCAGGGTGACTAGAGGTATCGCTTAGTGAATCTGAGGTAGTCAGATGAGCACCTTCTGCATCCCGCTGTCCTTCCGGAAAGAAGTAGCCATTGTTTCGATAATTCTCCATCTTTTCATGGCCTTGATACAAGTTAGTGTGTCGAAAACCCATGAATCGAGTAGCTCGGCTGAACCGCCCCGTTGACATCGTAATGAACTTGGCTTTTCATGCTTTGATCAAATTGTGTGTCGTTTTCATCTATGACACGGAGAGTCAGGCATTGCATGATCATACCTGCCCGAATGTCGACTTGATACTCGCATGATCCTTCAGTTTGCCCCGAGAACAGCAGCATTCTTGAGACTGCCTTTGCATCGTGTTATCGGTCCGACCTCCCTTGTCTGTTTTCACGATAGAGTTCAAGACATGGAAGTAGTATTTGGATGCGTACAGTTCGGAATAACCCGAACCTCTTTTCTCCTGGATGACATTCGATGTCTCTTCGTTCCCGGAGGCTCGAGGGCACTTGTGTACTTTGACTTTCCTTTCGCTGTTCAGTCGTGTCCTTGTCGCCGTGCTCATCGTGTCTTCAGCATACTTGTTGACCCCGTTCGACACCTCTCCACAACTCCTCCTCAGCGACACAAAATTCACTCCCTTACTCCGCTGGGACGCTTTTCACTTTGCACTCGCCGCGCAAAAAGGATATGTGTACGAACACGCCTGGGCGTTCTTCCCCGCCCTCCCATTCATCATGCGTCTCTCCGGGCGCGTCCTTTCCCACGTCGGCTTCCTAGGCGCAGACGCAGACATCGCAGGTCCACTCCTCGGCGGCGCCGTGCTCGCGGCGCTTTTTGACTCCACGCGCGTCCTCTATCGTCTCTCTCTCTACCACCTCCGTTCACCGTCCGCGGCGTTCCTGGCTACCTCACTCTCGTTACTATCGAGCAGCCCCGCGACGCTGCGGTTCGCAGCGTACACCGAGCCGTTCTTCACGTACTGCTCGTACCGCGGCATGTGGGCCTGTGCGCGTTCGCGGTGGACAAGTGCGGCGATATGGTTCGCGTTTGCAAGCGCGTTCCGGTCCAACGGGATCTTGCTCGCGGGGTTCATCGTGTGGGGCATGCTCGTGGAACCGTATATCTATGGTCGGAGTAAACTCGTGAGTGTCATGCATTGCTTGTACAAATATATATTCATCCATCCATCGATTCGTATCTCTATCATTTATCTGTCTATTTTGACATCGGCTCGCACCCGCGCTTCCGCCGCAGATCACACCGTCTCACATGTTCTATTGCGCCACGCTTGCTGCGCTCCCGCTCGTTCCATTCTTGTACCACGACTATTCTGGCTACCTCCGCTTTTGCTTATCATCCCCCCCGGACCGACCGGCATGGTGTGACCGCAGGGGACTCGGACCGTTTCCGTCTATATATGCACACGTGCAGGCGCAGTACTGGAAGGTCGGGTTCATGCAATACTGGACAGTGTCTAATTTGCCAAATTTCGTGCTCGTGATGCCGGTATTGGCGTGCGTGTATGTGTTTGTCGCGTTCTATCTTTCCCGGGCCGCGATCTCGGGAGCTTGGTATTCGTATCTGCCGTTGGTCGGTCGACGCCGCCGTTCCTCTGACATGCAGCCTGGATCGGGACAAGGTTCACTTTTCCTCGCGCCGTCGCTCTTGCCGCACGTCCTCCATGCGCTTGTGCTCGTTCTGTTGCTCACGTTCAACGCTCACGTGCAGATTGCGCTGCGTGTGCTGCCCTCTCTTCCAGTGGTGTACTGGGCAGCTGCTTGGCTGTTGATCGAGCGACCGTGGTGGGGGAGGGCATGGGTTACTTGGAGCGTTGTGTGGGGTGCGGTGAGCTGTGTGCTCTGGGCGGTATTTTTGCCTCCGGCGTGAGATGGAATCGTAGTGCTGCCGCTCTGGCGGTTCCGGGATCGTGTACTTTTTAGGCGTTCTCCGGGTCCGAGACAAGGCAAGCATGAAAAGGATGGGATCTACAGTATAGTCGCATCTAAAAGGACGACAAGTTCAAAGTCTACTTCTTTCTAGACAACACCACGTAGGTCTTGTATGGGTATTGGAACACGCCCTTGCTTTCGTCAACCCAAACCTTTCCGTCACCCCTGGTGAGGACAACTTTCAGGTCTTCGGTGATGCGTTGCTGCTCTTCGGATGGCAGAATTGAAATGTAACTCTTGCTCAGCGCGCGGTTGATGGTAATTTCCTCTGACGTGTCAAGGTGGTATGCCCATTGCGTTTCTTCGGGAGGCTTGAAGTTGTTCTTGTAGGACTCTGTGGAGAAGGCTTGACGCCAGAGCCCCAAACGGAACTGTGGCGTGCCCGATTCGTGGAACTCTATGCGGTCGCGCAACTGAGCAACCCAACCAGCGGCATCTCTGGACAGGTGATCAAGCCAAGACAAGGACGTATCGGAACATGTAGTCACCTGTCCTCCAAATTCCATATAAATGCGACAGCCCCTGAGGGTTTCAGGATCCGAGCAAACTCGGCACAAGCTTTATCATAGTTGGGACACCAGTGGAAAGCCTGTCTGAGACATTTGCGGTGAGTATATATCTCCAACAGCCACAGATTGAGAGAAAGCGATAAAATTGGCAGACCTGTGCGATGATGATGAGATCCGCCCAATTGTTTTCCACGGTCGGGACGTTGTCGAAAGTGCCGTCGCTGACGGATACAGATTCGTGGATCACCCTTTGATTGAACATATCTCGCATGCCCGCACTGGGTTCGAACGCTCTTAGGACACCGATCTTGTTCTTGGCGTCCGTTTCGGCCAGAAAGGCACGGGTGAACAAACCTGTACCGGAGCCGATTCTGAAACATAATATTTCGTCAGCGGTCGACTGCGGCGGGGGTTCAGGGACTTACTCCACGATATTGAGAGGTGCTTGAGCATCATGGATAACATCCTTGATGAAGGACACACTGGCCCGTGGATACGAGGGTCGGACCCTGTCAGGAGATGAGTCAGGATCGCTGCGGTCTAAACAGCGTAAAGTTATACTTGCCTGTCGTACAACTCGTTTGTCCCTGCGCCGAAGCCGACCTGTGCGACGTTGTGTATGGCTGTACTAGACATTCTGATGGTCTGAACGACTGATGAAACTGCGGAACCGACTGATCGCACGGACATGGGAGTGACGTGAAAAAATGAGGAAGGCGCCCGTCGCTTTGATATAGCATGCCCAGGCACACCTCTCGCTTGTTTGAATACCCCCTCCTCCTCCTCCTCCCCCGTGCAAATGTCTCCTCGGGAACTCGTTCTCGCACCTTCAAACGGCCTCGTCACTACACTCACATTCACAGAATCCGTATTCTCCATCTCTGAAACCCCCGCCGACGATACCCCAAAACAACGCTCTTTTTGCTTCGCTTCCACCTCCACCTCCAGTCTTTCCGAGATCCCCGTTTACAATGTCGTCGCTGCAACCGTCTCTAACTCCACCGTAAAGGTGTCCTACTTGAAGCGCTCGAGGAAATACCGTCTATGTCTACAGCACGTTGAAGGCGATGTGGCAGAGACCGACGTTGCGCTCGCTGCGGAATGGTGCAGCTCAATCATCGAGGTTGCATATCAAGGTGCGCTCGCTGCCGAATCATCCCTAGCCCGTCGCTCATCTATTCGCTTCCCTCGACCCAGGCGCTAATCCTGCCAAGGTCCTCAAAGTCCTCATCAACCCTCATGGTGGACCCGTATGTTTCTCCCCCGCGTTCGTTCTCCAACTGACGATGCGGAATGGCTGATGGTATAGGGCAAAGCGCGCCAAATCTTCGAACAAAAAGTGGAGCCGATACTACGTGCGGCAGGATGCACGCTCGACGTGACCCGTTCGTCTACCTTCTCTATGGCAACAACGCGCATGTTGATGTCTTCTTAGTCACGACGAGAGCTGGACATGCCATGGAGATTGCGCAGCACATGCCGCTCACGTACGACGCACTGGTCATCGTTTCGGGAGACGGCCTCGTACACGAGGTCATGAACGGCCTCGCCAAGCATGCCTCGCCCGACAAGGCGTTTTGCATACCGATCGCTCCGATACCCGCCGGTTCCGGCAATGGGCTTTCGTTGAACATCTTGGGCCTTTGCGATGGGCTGGATCCTTGTGCGGCCACTCTCAACGTACTCAAAGGTGCGTGTTCGTTTGTGCGTGCGGGTCGTGTTTTTAACTTTTGTTGATAGGTCAACCGATGAAGGTCGATTTGTTTTCGTTCAAGCAGGGAAGTCAAAGGCGTATATCGTTCATGTCGCAAACCGTCGGCCTCATGGCCGACCTCGATATCGAAACTGAGCATCTCAGATGGATGGGCGATGTTCGCTTCATCTGGGGATACCTTCGTGGAGGTAGGAAAAGCTGTACACTCTTGGCGAAGTGTATAATGACCATGTTCTGTCGGTTCAGTTGCAATGCGCAAGATTTGCAAGATGGAGCTTTCGATGAAGGTCGTCGAACAGGACAAGTCACAGATGGTGGACGCATTCCATGCTCGTCGAAGAAGTGCAGCAAAAGGCGTACCTCCCGCATTGCCAGCGCCCGACATCTCCCCAAACGACGATAAGCAAGCAGACGAGGCGGACTCCGAGGGGACCTGGATGACGTTTGACAAGCCTATGCTGTATATGTTCGCTGGAAAGGGTCCGTACGTCAGCCGGTACGTCAACGAAGCCAGTCTTCCTACTGCAGTCCCTTGGTGCTTACTTTTTCACAGCTCCTTGATGCAGTTCCCTGTTTCTCATCCCGACGATGGATTGATCGACATCTCGATACAAGAGATAGTACGTCTTGGTCCCCTAAAGTCGCTTTTCTTTCCCTTTACTCGTTTATCTTAGGTCAGTAGGAAATACCTGATCGACGCGATGAAGAGCGCAGAAATTGGTCGCACGTATTGGTTTAGCTCCGTGCGTTCGTAGACCGCGCCGGAAAGTGACTTGTTGACCGTGTCCAACAGAACCGATACTTCAAAGCGTCCGCATACCGTGCTAAACCCCTCACGGCCAGTGGCGTGTTGATGGTCGACGGCGAATCGTTCCCATTTGAGGAGTTTGAGGTCGAAATCTTGCCCCGCATGGGGACGCTATTGAGTCCATACCCATACTACGCAGCAGACTTTCGAGTAATCGACGACAAGGGTACTTTGCGGGAGACCATGTGAGGGAGTTGCTGTTTATTTTGTTGTCGGAGAGGTAGTTTATGCATGGACTGTTATTTTTTTATTCTTGTCACAAGTTACTAGTTGTTGGTAAACAATTGAATGGGTCGGGCAGCATTATAAAGCGTGACTGTGACTAACGCGTGACGGGCGCGGTCTGTTGAATCACGTGATGTCCATATTGCTCTGCGGACTTTGAAATGTGGTACGTGCCCCTTCATAAAAGCTGAGGTCATGCACGTCGCGTCTATCCAAACGTCTCTTCCCTTTACCACCACCACACCGCCTAACCAAGGCTCGCTCTCTTACAGACCCCTCTTCTGGTGCGTATACACATCGACTTGTTTGTGCACGAACAATACTCACGTTTGGCTTGTACAGTCACATATCGTGTACTTTTTGTAGATCTTCCAATGGCACCCAAAGTAAGTTGGAAATAACCTTATCGCTTATCGCGTACTGATGTCATGACCGTAGCCTGCTTCCACTGCCGGCAAAGCCCCTGCCTCCACCGCCTCCAAGGCTCCTGCGAAGGCTGATTCTGGGTCAAAGGCCGCCAAAAAGACTGCTAGCAAGTCTCAGCCACCTGCCGAGGGCGAGAAGAAGAAGCGCCGAAAGGTTCGCAGGGAGACGTACAGCTCTTACATTTACAAGGGTGAGTGGACACGCTTGTGGAACTGATTGGTTACTCACTTGTTTGTAGTCTTGAAGCAAGTGCACCCCGATACTGGTATCTCGAACAAGGCTATGGCGATCTTGAACTCGTTTGTCAATGATATTTTTGAGCGTATTGCAACCGAGGCATCCAGTATGTGCTACTTTCTTTGTGATGTCATTGTAGCCTTATCTGTGCCACAGAATTGGCTGCTTACTCCAAGAAATCGACCATCTCGTCTCGCGAAATTCAAACCTCGGTCCGCTTGATCCTCCCTGGTGAGCTTGCCAAGCACGCCATCTCCGAGGGCACGAAGTCGGTTACAAGTGAGTACACTCGTGTGCTACTTTTCGTTGTGAAACTGATGGGTTGTTTCATCAGAGTTCTCTACGGGTTCCAAGTAAATTTTATATATCTGTATCGCTATGTTACTGTACTTTCTGTTTATTTGACATACCTTTGCTCTCTTGTGCTGATTATATCTAAATATTTGTGGATCCACGTTCGATGTGGACACTTCATGGCCTCTACATCCTTGGACGAGACCTCGCATTCCCCAACCGTACCTCCGCGTCGCTGGCGTATTGTCTGGTTGTCATCGTCGTCAAACACCCGCACATACTACGCTTCTGGTGTCCATGTCTGGCCCGATCTGCTCAGGATCTAGTAGATTGAGTGATAGGGTCGACACTGTTCCACAGTTCAGACGCTCCAGTTCCGGAGCTCGCTAGTAAGTCTATCATCCAGCGTGCGAGTGACTGCTCAAAGGCAGGATTGGCCATCATCGCTTGATCGTGATCAGCCTCAAGTTCGCGCTCCGGCGTTTCTTATCTCAGTATGTATCGATGATCATTTGAATCCTGAAGCAACCTGATCATCATTTCATGATAACAACACCGAATCCGTCCATCCATTCATCCGCCAACCCTGGACCACACCGTATCCGAAATACCTCTCCCTGATCGTGAGTCGCCCGCCGCGAGCGCACCGTATCATATTACTCCTATTGTGCTGACTCGGAGGGGTCGTGGTCCCCCCCCCCACGTCCAAAAGGTGCCCATACTGGTGAGTAACATCCGTGGTACCTATCCCGAACCCCTCCCATACTCGTACATTACCACACCATTGGTGGTTCCCCTCACGTCCAAAAGGTGCGTGCCCACACAACAGTGAGTACTGACACTGCCCCCCGTACGCAGTACATATTCCCTCCTCCCCATAGTAAGGCTCGTACCCCCCACCATGGGATTCACAAGCGCCACACCGCGCCACTGTCTCCCACACCGATGACAGAGTGACACTGAACACTTGAACCTGAGGCGTGCAGGAACGGGCGGACCTGTCAACTCGAGTGACCGGATCACTCATTGACTCAAGTCTTCGTCTACTCAACCAAAGTCACCCAAACGGCATACCTTAGCAGTCACGTTTGCGTCCCGCAGTGAATTCAAACAAACCATTTTTCTCGACCTTCGTTTGAGAGAGTATATTTACATGTACAGTACGAACAAGGGATAAGGAAACAACCCGGCGTTCCGTTAATGAAATCAAAGAGAAAAATCAAGCACGTCGACCACCCTCTCCATCCCTTTCGACATTCTCTTTGCGTGAGTTGATAGGCGTTGCGCCGTCGTGAGTAGAATGCAAGTCGTTTAGAGATCAAAGCAGTTTGGCGAGCGATTAAGATTTCTTTTCTTGACACAGAAACAATGGAAGAAAACAGAGAAGAACAACCGTGTCGTGTCGAATCATGGCCGGGCTAAGAAAGCGTCAGTAAGCGTGATCGTCAACAGACCACGACGCGCAACACATACCGAGTTGCTCCTTGCGGTAGAACCAGAAGTATCCGAGTACGATGACGATCTGGCAAATAAGCGCGATCCAAAACGGTGCAGAAGCCATCGGACTGTCCGCAAGGCCATTCGAGAAATCCCAGGTGCCAAAGTTCGGGAACACCGAGCCAGGCCCAATCGCGTTGGGTGCCGTCGCACGAGCGAGCATGACACAGACCGCGCCAATCATCTGGGCGAGGGCGAGCGTGGCGCACACGTGTAGTCGTGACAGCGTCTGAAGCAAGATCATACCAAGACCGACGCCTTGAACGGCATCCAAGACGCCGAGCCAGAGCCACAGCGAGAGACCGAGATAAGGTCCCGCAGAGCCCGCCCATGGGATATAGAGTGCGAGCGAAGACGTTCCCCACAGGGTCTGTCCCACAATGATGTCATGAACACACCAAAAAAAGCATATGACGCACCTGACACCAACGCGGAGCACCCAAACCGACAGCAAACACAGGCAGAATCCACGTATGCGTCTTGCTCAAGTGCGTCAATAAACTTATCATGACGGCCCAGACGCCGATGAAGAACAAGATCACGAGCAACAGGATCTGCCACTTGGCAATGGGTACGTTCCACAGGAAACCCCAGTTTCGGCCGTAGGGCTAGAGATGCAAACGTGCTGATCAGTTCCGATGACGACCTCAAAAATACCAAAGGACACATACTCCACTCAACCAATAGTCACGCAGGATTTCAGATGCAAGGAACCTAGACAGTGTTAGTCGAAAAGCGACACTGCAAAAGCGTTCATACCACAAGACCAATTTTCTCCGGAAGAGCGTCTTGAAAAAGCTCGGCACCTTGGGCGGCGCTTGGCGGTAGTAATCTTTAAAGAGTCGTCAATCGATAGTCCTTGACTCCCAAAATTTCAATACAGACCTGGGAGGCCCTGCCACAGGAGGTACGCAAACAAGAAAGACATCAACGCCAACGGCCAGAGGACAAATACGATCCACCACGGTGTAAAGTGCCCAGGCGTGACTGAGTTGAGCGTGTTTCCCCAGTACCAAAGGGCTGCAATCCAAATTTGCTGAGAGCCCTGTACAACACATGCACGCAGCGTCCAGACTTCGGTGGCGGCGCCCTATGTCGTACCGAACACGTCAGTCAACATGCGAATGTCAAACGGCTGGAAAAAGAAACTTACCGCCTCCTCTCCAAAATTGAGCCCGAAAAATACGAATGCAGCAGAAGACGAGACAGCATAACACCATGTAGCGAAATTCGAAATGAGCGTGTGGGATGAGGCGAGCGAAGGTGACAGCGAAGGAATTGCGATCAAGAAGAAAGCAATACCAAAGAACAACCACGGGGCGGATAGCACGTAGACGGATGGTTTGAACCGGAACAATATATACCACACGAACGATGAGACGAGGAATACACCACCCAGGACGTACAACTGAATGTCGTCCTGATAGTTTAACCCAGTGAGCAGTGTCATTTGGTAGCTGTTGGCAGCCAACATCTACAATGCGCGTCAATACACAAACGACGTCGTGAAGACAAAGTAACTTGCCTGCCCCAGGGCAATGATAATAGTGTACAACGGCCAACCGAAAATGCGGCGAGCCAACGCGATCTGCACTCTGTTCATGATAACAAAGTCTTCACCATAGTGCAATATGCTACTCTCGCCAAACGGATGCGTGCTCGGCATGCCCGGAGCTGCAGCATGCTTGTCAGCTCTTGGTTGCCAAGACATTGAAAAGAAAAATGACACGTACAAATAGGTCGGTCCTCCAGCGTACCATGCGAACTCCACACCGAATCTCGATGAGACGAAATATACCTCGCAGCGTTCGACAACTTGTCCCTGCGCACCCGGTCAAAGTACGCGTCCTCAGACTTGATCAAGTACCGCTCAATCGACAACTCTCCCTTGGAATTATCCGAACTCAACGACTGCAGCTTTTGCACAAACTCTTGCGCGACGCCACCGTCGGAATCGGTGAACTTGTGATAGGTTAGTTCATGCAACAAACATGCAAGAGGACGAGCTCACCGAAGTAGCCGCCTTGTTCAACGGCGAATTCGTCTTCTCCTCGACGATCGTCGATATCGACTTCGAATGCGGCCCAAACGGCTTCGGAGGCGCATCGGGATGCAAAAATGGATCAGGCACGTTCTTCTGCTCCTGCGCGATCACCTTGTTCGTCTTTTCCAAGAAATTACCATAGTCCTCTCGTCTCAGTCCGACACCAGTCACCATGCTCCCCCGCGAATGATAATCATCGTCCGACTGGTCCGAAGCCGATGACACAGGACCCGCTTGCAAATGTAGTGGGACAAGGAACGTCTCGTCGTTGGGCGTCGAGATCTGGGAACGTGAGAGTGATATAGGTCGGTGTTTCGGCGACGCCGAGCCCAAGCTCGAAGAGTCCCAATCAGGCTGAGCAAGGATCCCTTGATAAATCGGATTCCAGTCCTCCGCGTCCTCCATCACTTGGATCGGGGCGATACCGCAGTCAGACTCCCGCCACGCGTTCGGGCCTGCAAGACGACGACTCGTTTGGATGCTTCGGCGATGCATGTCTTCCATCCGTTGACGCCATTCGACGACGGGGAACCGTTGGACGGCAGAACGCGCACGAAGAATCGCACGCTCCTCATGCGTCGACTTGAGCGCCAACTTGATCGTCTTTGACAGTTGCGACAACATGTGTGACGTCGTCGTAGACTCGACAGGGAACCACTGAAAAAAAAGAACAGTAAGCGCTATGCCCACCCGTCGTCACGTTTTGACTCACCCATCCAGGCATCAACCCAAGACCTCCCAACCGACTGCCAACACCCAAAGCACCCTTCCTCCCAAACTCGACAGCAACCAATCCAAAAGGCTCGTCACGCGAAGGAATCAACGCGAAATCAGCACCGCTAAACAGGTACGGTGGTAACGCCGTAAATTCGGGCTTCGAAAACACCCGGTCCGGATACATCTCCATCAGACGCGCCAACTTTTCCGCCGCGAACCGGCCGTACAAGTCAATGACGGGTCCAACACAAACCAGCTGGATCGAAGGGCGTTTTTCCAACCTGTCAAGAGGACGTCAGTCGGTTAGTGCATCGTGGATGATGATGATGTCCACATACAGCGAAGGCATGACGTCGGCAATGAGATCGACACCCTTTTGCTTGGACCATCGGCCGACAAACACAAACAGATCTGCGTTTGCGTCTTGTTTGATCCCGGCCCATTCCTGTGCTTGTCTTTTCATCTCCGGCCGCTGAGCTTCCGCGGCCTGATCAATCTGCACGTCACGCATAGACACCGGGTTCTCGTCCAGCGCAGCAATATCCGTAGGATCGGGGTTGGGCAACGAGTCGACGTGTTTCAGAGTCCATAACGCAGGATACCGCGCCCAGCTGCGCTTCCCATACTTGTCTGAAACGCCGGCAACGCCAACGCTCTTTTGGTGGACGCTGACATAAGAAGCAGCAGCGTGCAGCAAGTTAAACGTGTTCCCGAACTGAACATATTTCGTACAGCTCTCCTTACTGATGTTGAACGCCGAACAGACTTCCTTCATCTCTTCCTTGGTACGCAGGGGCCACAAGCCTTGGAACTCGGCGTTGTGCAAAGACAGACACGTCGGGACGACCTTGGGCAATAGATATATCGGAGCGAGCGCGCCGTGATAATCGTTGATGTGGTAAATGTCGATCACGGGGTACCTGCGGATGGTCGCTGCGATCGCCTGGTTCCACGTGGAGTAAAAAATGGCCGAGCTGAGATCGTCCATGCGAGCGGGATATGGGTCCGCTTTCGTCTGTGCGCGAAAGACGGGGCTGTCGAGTAGCACCCACGTGATGTTGTCGAGCACGTGCGTTTCCACTTCGATCAGGTAGGGCTCGCCAAAGATGACGACCTCGATGGGCTCTGCAGGATCGCCAGCGGGGTACTCGATGTCCTTGACCTTGGGCACGACCCAGATAAGATCGACGTCCGTCATGGCTTTGCCCATGAGCGAAGACATAACACCCAATCCACCAATCTTGACCTTGAGCTTCCAATCGATGATTTCGTACTCGAGCGTGGCGATAAGCACCTTGCGACGCTTGTCCTTGTCCTCTGGCCACCCAATGATGTCTGCCGACTGTTTCGGACGGAAGATTTTCTCCTTGATGGGCGTAATGTCCCTAAATTCCGACGCAGACTTGTTGCCGAGGCTCCCGATGATGGGGAGGTACTTGCTGGGACCCTTGGCCTTGACACCATAGCGGTTGTGACGGATGCCGTAAAAGGTCGCCATGAAGACCACCACGGCGAGTATACCGGTGATGAGCGGAATGGTCAACAGGAGCGCGTACATGATGGCACCGACCGAGGCTTGACCACGGGGCTCCAACGACCACTGGAACGTTTGGTCGTCAATCACCAACGCCCATGCCAACGCTGGGTATGGCGGAGCCGACATGTTCAAGTAATTGGGCGCGATAGAGTTGGGCGCTAGGCGATCCATGACGCCGTCATTGTCGACGTCGCCGTAGTAATAGTCGTCGTACGCAAACACGTTGATCTGAACGTACGTAGGCCAACTTGCCATGATCTCGAGCTCCCAAATACCGTCGCTAATTTGGTTCATGAGGGCCGTGATACCCTGGTCGTAGCCCCAATCGTTGAACGGACCGCGTACAAGAAGCTGCGGAACGCGGCGCTGCGAAGGGTAGTGGAGATCAGCGTGCATGACGACGCTCGCACTCGAAGCGATTTGACTCCAGTCTGTTCAGCGAAACGTCAGTACCTCTAGAAGCAGAATGGCATGCCACGTACATTGCACCATGATATGCTCCCCGGCCCACCAAGTGTCTGGATTACTGACAATATCGGAAGGAATGGTGGTCACGTTCTCCCAGTTGGTCCAATTGGACCAGCTCTGCCCGAAGTTGCCAGAGTACCTAAACATGTCTGCTCCGTACGCCTTGTGTGTGAACGTGTACTGGCCGCCCGAGTATTGGAACGCGCTGCCGTCGTAGTCCGAGTCGGGGAAAACAATGATGTTGTCGGCAGTGCCCTTGCGCAAAAGCAGGTGATCGGTAACCTGTCACCGCATTCAGATTCTGTCTGTTCCATTAAAAAAAAGGCGAGACTTACGTCGGTGAACGCAGTGCCGTCGCTATTGCTGGCATTCGTGACCACGATCTCCAGAATCCCGTCGGCAACGTCGTTCAGGGTGGCGGACCATGAAAAAGCAGACGGGACTGCCCCCGTGACGCTCGTGATCACCGGGTTCGTCACCGTATTGCAAACGACGGAATTGGTGTCCAACGTGGGCTGGCCCCCTATCCCCGAAGACGACATATTGAACGAGATGCTGCTCGTGATGCCGGTACACGACATGGCGGCGCTAAACTCGAGAGTGATATTGACGGATGTGGCATTCGTGTCCTCTGCGTTGGAGGTGAGGCGAGCGTCGTGACCTGGAAGGAATCGTGTCAACATGGGTGGAGGAGCGACCCATTCGGTCGACGGCACCAGGATCTTCATCCCGTAAGGGTCCAAGGTGACGTTGGCCAAACACCCATAAAACGGGGCACTACCGTTGGCATAGTACGGCGACCCAGAGTTCTCGAGTGTATACTCCTCAAAGGGAGCCACCAGATTCCGGACAACGGTGTTACCGATGTAAGGAGACGAGATCCAGAGAGGGCCTTGGCAGTCGAATGACCACGTCGTCGTCTGATTCATGTTCATGTACAGCACCCACACTTGGTCGGTGTGAGTTCCAGTGAGGTTCTGCACGCCCGTGATGCCAGACCGAGATACAGACCACAAGCCCATCTCAGTGGGGGTGTTGTTTGAACCGGGACGTTCGATGAAGTTGGTCCAGTTACCACGCTGTACGAGATTGTAGCCGTCTTGGAGTGCATTGTAGGTGCTACGGAGGGATACAAACTGTTTGAGCAAGCGGCGGGTGTCGGTAGTGGGGTCGAAATGGTCGAGCGAATTCCAATCGTCATAGCACCCGACGAGGGCAGGTCCGAGAGGCCAGTTGAAGTATTGGATTGATCCAAGTTTATAACAACCATGGCGCTGCCACGCCTTGTTGCTCATCATGGCTTGACGTCTGTAGGTATCCATCAGTGGGCGTCAGGTCGTGCAGAAAAGAACGTACCCAAAGAGATAGTTGGAGGCGGTGGAGTCGAAGACGTAAAAGTTTTGTTCCTCGCCATAGTACCACTAGAGCTCTGGGATGAATGAAGGAGGAAAGCAGAAGGAGAAGAGGGGCGCACCAAGGGGATTCCGGGCATGACGATGTTTGTGATGAACAGCGCGAGTGCGGACCTCATCGTTCCATTCTCGAGACTGGGCCATCGATAGACATCGAAATTACTTGCTCCGAACATGTGTTTGGGATCGAATACACCGGTGTTGGCGTTGAGGAAGTCATCGTTGACAAACATTTGATTCCACGCTGAGATGAAATTCGGACTGAGATCGTATGCGACTTCAAGGTTACCGTCCATGCCAAGGAATCGAGTGAGGGAGCGGTAAGTGGAATAGTGGAAGGCATAGCCATCGAGGCCGTTCTGCCCCTGAGCACGTTGAAAATACTGGTTGTCTGACTCGTTCAAGTTGGCGGCGGGAAGGAAACCGGGTGGGTATTCGGAGGGAGTGCGACCACGACCCCTAGGAAAATGAGAACAAAAAGATTGAAAAAAACGGGAGGGCGTACAAGTAGACACCGCCAAAACCGTCGCCTCCTGTGACCTCGCCGGCGATGAGAAAGTTTGTCTTGCCGAGTTTGGTGGCACAAGCGCGGGTTGCGACGGACCACTGGACCATGCCTTGTACGGAGAGCTGAGTAGACTTGTCGACACGGATGGCGTCGATGTCGAGGGCGGTGATGACCATGCAGGAAAAGACCTCGAGCTTTGCCATTACTTCTGGTTTCCATTCGCGGAGACGGTCCTGTACGGAAGCGAATTTGGATAGCTGACGCTCCCAGTCGGGATGGACACCGAAAGCCTCCATATCACCGAATTGGTCGAAATCGGATTCATAGCAGCCAGGTGCGGATACGGGTTGTATGCTTCCATCAGCCTGCCAAAAGACGGGCAATTCACAAGACGTATTGAAAGTGTTGTTGAGCTAATGAGGGGGATTAAGCCGGGAGGTGAGAAAGAGACGAAATGGGACGAACCTCGAAATCTAGATATTCTGTAAAGTTCCAGGGGAGATAGCTTGGATTCTTGTATTGGACCTGATATTGATTGATGTCGAAAGGGGCACTGATGTTGAGGTATCTGGGGAGAGAAAGCCGATGAGGGAAAAATTGAGGCTGTGCAAGAGAGGAAAGGCGTACCCTTCGAATCCGAGGAGGTCGGAGAGGGTACCGACGGTAAAGTCGACCATAACATACATTCCTCTTGCATGGACGGTGTCAATCATCTCTTGCCAGTCAGCGATGGTGCCCCAGTGGGGATCGAGTACGCTAAAGTCGAGTGGGGAATAACCTGTATGTATGGGTGGGTGAGAAAGAAAAAGAGGTTGAAAGAGCAGATGAGACTGACTGTCTGCCTGCCAGATCATGTTGAGGAATATCGTGCCGGAGAGATAGATTCCCTTTGCTCCCATGCCCTGGATGTAGTCGAGCTTTGTCAAGAGGCCCTTGAGATCACCACCGAAGCGAAGCTGTGTTTCTCGCCAGTCCCACTCGTACATGGATTCGAAGAACTGGTTGTTCGAGGGGTCACCGTCTGCGAACTTGTCCATGAGGAGGGTGTACATGGGAACAGCACGCCAGTTTTGAGGCGAGGGAGTGTAGGTCGTGTTGGACCTGTTGGTGTAGTACTGTGTTGGGTCCTGGGCATTTTGGTTAATGTTGAGGTTGTACTGAGTCAGTAAGGGGTTATAAGGGGATGCGAGGACGAGGAGGGGGATGAGGAGGAAGAGGAGGACGATCATGCCGAGGTGAGGAGGAGAAGAAGGGAAGAAGAACCGGGAAGTGTGAACTTATGAGAAATACATTACGAACCAGCTCACGAACCGAACTGAACCAATTGAGTTTCCTTCTCCTCCTCCTCCCCTCAGTGATGGATCCCCTTACTTTTGCCGACTCTCTCAAGTCCTGGTCAGACTCTCACGTAGCTAGATGGCTTCAAGATCTCAAGTGCACTTCACACGCAGACACATTCAGAGAACACGACATCAGAGGTGACGTCTTGCTCGAGCTCGACCATGACACCCTACGCGAGATGGGCATCGCCAGCGTCGGCGACAGACTTCGCATCGTCAACGGTGTAAAATCTCTCCGTATCAAGTGCGCTCCACGAACCCGCCTCGAACCCGAGCGCGACCTTCCCAGTCCGCTCGGCTTCCACTCTCGCGACAATTCGCGCGACAGTGATCATTCTTCGTCCGGTTCTCGTCTACCAAAGCGACTAGACAGTAACAGACCAGCACCGCTCATCTTGCGTCCAAACTCTTCAAGGCCAGATCTCCCCGGCCTCATACGCGATCCACACTCGGCAGAGTCTGCTCGTCCCGCTCAGTCCATCCGTCCTCTCCCACAACCAGCAACAAACGGTACTCCCCGTCCTTCTCTCCCTCCCCTTCCACCCGCACCTCGCGGTCAGCCACCACAACCACCCCCATCTCGCACAGCTACTCGCAATGCCAGTGTTCGCTCACGCACTCCCAGTCAACTAGACAGCTCTACTTATGCAAATTCTCCCCTTCCACCCGCACCTACACAATTATTACTTACTCCCTCTTCGGGTAGCCCCTCTAATAATTGGCCCGCTTATGGCCTCCCATCCGATCCTCGTCCCGGTTCTTCCACTCTCAAACCAGCAATTCGCTCTCCCTCTCCGTTCAACTCCCCCCGTCCAACAAACGGCGCTGCCCATGGCAGAAATATCTCTTTCGGCGGTCTGGCTTCCCCCGTGGGTTCAGGTCCCGCTAAGCTGCCACCTCGCCCATCCACTTCAGGAACAACTCAACATCCATATGCTTCCGCACAGCCTTCTCTCACGACCGCTGCTTTGTCTCCCATCATCGAATCTTTCCAAAATCCTGCATCCATCCCCACATCCCCCGCCTTCACCGTCGGTCGCGGTCCCTTTAACCCCTCCTCTCACACTCAACCCCTCTCCCTCGATGACCTCCGCAGAAAACTCGTCAAATTCTTACTTCCAGACGAAGGTCGTTCATGCGTCGTCGACGTCGCAGACTGTGCAGGCGGCGTAGAGGTCATGGAAAAAGTCTTGCGTAAATTCGACAAGATAGCAGCACGCAGAAAAGATGACTCTGCCAACATCATGACTAGGATCGAGACCGACGATGGCGGTCTTAGCGTCGACGGCTGGTGCATATATCTCGACACAGACGATCAGCGCGAAAGCGGTACGCGTCGGATCTCTCTTTCCCTGACCCATCGATTGAAACGTGATACATCATAGTGAAACCCCTCTCCGAAGCAGAACTCTTGGCCGTCTGCCATGGTCCACCAGATTCCGTCAAAGACCAAGGTCTAACCCTCCGTCGGACCGGCCGGACCAAACGCTCCAAGGCTCTTGCACGCATATTCGGCGAAGACCCACCCATCACCTCCTCCCGCACTTCCAGCCCCACGTCCCCAGCACGCGGCGCCTTCACCTTCTCCGGAATTCGACAGCCTGCATCGGATGACGAGCACGATGCAGACGTACCCTTGTCCGAGTACGCCAACACCATCAGCGACGGACAGAAATCGAACAAGGCGATCAAGCGCGCGAGCACCATCAGCATTCTAAGCGGCCTCGGCGTTCGCGATCCAGAAAAGGCCCTCGAGGCACCCATCTCACCTACACAAGCGCAGGCGTCTGCCAAACGACCGTCCAAGTTGCGCAACTTTTTCGGTCAACGACCCCCGAGCGAGCTGATCACCACCCATCTCACCGAGTACTTCCCCTTCGCGGAAAAGAAGGCCCTCCGCACGGTGAGACACAGCATGATGCTGCGTGCGTCCACCGTTGGAGGGTACAAGCGGGAGAGCACGCTCTCGCTGAACCCCCCGCCGCTCCCATCCCGGTTCAGCACGAGCACGCAGGGCTCGAAGCGTAACTCGGTCATGTCGACGGGCAAGTCGTCGACGGTAGCGAGCGAAGGCACCGAGGACGCCCCGCGCGTGTCGATCTCGACCACCGGGGACGAGAACTCGGTGATCTTGACCGGCGACGACGTCGAGAAGCTGTCCGGGATCGATTCGAAGCCTCACTTGTTGCCGCCCGTGACGTTCCCGACAGAGTCGCTGTCCGAGTCGAT
Organism: Leccinum rimulosum; assembly: GCA_038091395.1. Taxonomy (NCBI): domain Eukaryota; kingdom Fungi; phylum Basidiomycota; class Agaricomycetes; order Boletales; family Boletaceae; genus Leccinum; species Leccinum rimulosum. The sequence continues at coordinate 28,102 of JBBPOJ010000144.1, forward strand.
GGAAGATCTGACGGGGAGCAAGCGGCTGTCGCGCGCGAGCTCGGATGCGTCAAAGAGGACGAGTCTGATGACGGAGCTGCGGACCAAGCGGGATCGGTCGGATACGGCCAGTTTGCTCACCGTCGACGAGATCACGGCCGAAGTCGAGAACCGGAGGCAGAGCATGGCGGTAGACATGGGCGTCGAAGGGGCAGAGGACTGGACGAAAGTGGAACCTGACATTGACGACGTGACGAGTCTTTCGGAGGAAACAGTGTTCGAGGACGAGGACGAAGACGGAGACGAGACTGAAGAGGAGGACGAGACCGGTCGGACGATGACGTCCAGTGGAGGTGAGCACTCGGACTGTCGGTCCGGCATGGGAAACATATTTATCCCGAAATAGGCACCAAGTGGATCAAAGGCGCCCTGATCGGCGCTGGCTCGTTTGGGAAAGTTTACCTCGGCATGGACGCCGTGAACGGCCTGCTCATGGCCGTCAAGCAGGTCGAACTGCCGACTGGGTCCGCGCCCAACGAGGAGCGCAAGAAGAGTATGCTCAGTGCCCTCGAGCGCGAGATCGTTCTGCTCAAGGACCTCTCTCATCCCAACATCGTGCAGTATCTCTGTAAGTCCTGCCTACACCTCCACCTCGTCCCGCGCTAATCGATCTCGTCAGATTCCTCCGTCGACGACGATTTCCTCAACATTTTCTTGGAGTACGTTCCGGGTGGGTCTGTGACAGCACTCCTGCGCAGCTATGGCGCGTTCGAGGAACCGCTGGTCAAGAACTTTGTGCGGCAGATCCTCCTAGGTCTCAACTACTTGCACGAGCGTGACATCATCCATCGGGACATCAAGGGCGCCAACATCCTCGTCGACAATAAGGGTGGCATCAAGATATCCGACTTTGGAATATCCAAAAAGGTCGATGGCAGTGCGTCGTTTCGCGTCGTTAAGTTTCCCAGAGGGACTGACTGAGCCCCGTGCCGCTAGATCTACTGACAGGCAAACGCATGAACCGGCCCTCGCTGCAGGGTTCGGTGTTTTGGATGGCCCCCGAAGTCGTACAACAAAAGGCACACACGAGTGCCGCGGATATTTGGAGCGTCGGTTGTCTGGTGGTCGAAATGCTCACGGGCGAACATCCGTGGGCGCAGCTCACGCAGATGCAAGCTATTTTCAAGGTAAGCAAGCGTATCCGCGTTTAGTGTCCTTTTTCTCACTCGGTCCGACCCCTTGTTCACGTGCCACCCAGATCGGCCAATCAGCCAAACCCGCGATCCCTTCCGATATCTCAACAGAGGCAGCCGATTTTTTAACAAAGACTTTCGATGTCGATCATACGGCGCGTCCAAGCGCGGGTGAGCTGCTCCAGCATGCATGGTTGGGGGTCAAGAAGCTGTGTGGGACGTCGTCTGGCGGCAAGGGCAATACTGCTGCCAGGGCTGGTGTCCCCATCATCGAGATTACGGCATGACGCTGGACCAGGTTCAAGACGGTTCGCCGCCCTGACAAGCCAGGGCGGTCTCCCATCGCCTGTTCGTCGCTCTCTCGTTCTCTTTCTCCCCTTGATCTCTCTGCCGCTCGTCCGACCCTGACGTTAAACTTTTTGACGTGAACGAATCTCATACATGTTCGTTCAGTGATGATTTATTGATGGTTTCAAGGCCCCTTCATACCCCCATTCCTCTACTCACCTCCTGACGCGTGTGTCTGTATCTTTTGTGTACGTACATATTACCAGTCCTTTGTGGATATACATTACAACTCCCTGTCGTTCTCTCACTGTCCTTTTGATTTGTGTAAACCACTCGTTTCGTTTCGTTGTACAGGAGATTATTAAACGCTAGCTCTCTCTCACTCTTTTTACATGACGTACATACGTTTGGGACTATTTTTCGTGTTGTTATTTTATTCGGGTTTCCAGTTGCAAGGTCCAGGGTTCAAAGTTGCGCATGGGGATCGTTGGATGCGAGGACCGTATGTATTGGCATGGGAACAGTAATTGGGCGCCTCTTTGCACTTTCCTCCACCCTTTGACGGTTGGCAAGAGAGGATGGCTACATGCCATCCATCATCATCATCATCACGATCCCGCCCTATAATTAACGTACCACGACGGCACCCTATGATACTACACAGCAAGCAGATGGAGATCAGTCGGTCAAGCCTCGGAAGTGAATCAAGGAATCAAGGGACCAGGGGGCCTCGCGGGACCTTTTTTTCATTCATTCATTCATTCAAGTCATGTCAACGTAGTATGTATTGGTCTCGCTTCAAGGAGAATCATACATATCGCTTCGCGGTTGTCAGAGATTCTCTGTCCACAGCCTATCCCAGGTTCGACTCTTTGTCGACTCGACTCCGAATCCGGACCGGCGGGCTGCCAAGTTTCAAAGTTTGACAGTGACAATCCTTGACACAGGTCCGGAACGGAGCCCTAACACTAGGCGCGATGCAGTGCAATATTGCAGTGCCAATGCAGTGGCAGCTGGTCGATCAAGTCAATTTATGGGATCATTGAAGGCTGTACTACATAGTAAAAAAGGTCCATCCCCTGAGAACTCAGTACTCAGGGATCGGATCGACTCCGAGGGCGCTCGCTGGCTCACAGTGATTGTTATCCATAAACAACCTATTCTAGACCCGTTCTATGAATGGTTTACTCATGATGTATATATAGAACTCTTAGTACAACGGCCGGAATCACACCCAGGTCCCAGGATCATCCCAAGTGCCAAGTGGCAATTAAATCCATCATTCATTCGAGCCTCGAGGCCTCCTGGCCACCGGTGACAGGAACCAGGAGATCATAGATCATACAGGGACTGCCGGAACCTTTTCCTCCCTACTTTATTTCTCTTTCAATGCAGTGTTATGTCTCGACTCTTCAAGTGGATACTAATGAGCATTATAGTATTACAGTACACATGCATATATAGCATGCTAAACTATCCGAGTCTTTGTCGCCTGTCACTTTGTACTACTTAGGCTAGGTCCAAATTTAACCAAGGCTATGTTGGTTAAAAACAAAAACAAAACAAATGAAGATAAGCAAAGAAAAAAAAAAAGTAAGGCACTTTACTTGTAGGCGATCGTTATCGTCCGGTTCGCACTTGGCAGCTAGTCGAGTCGAGCCAGGTCAAGTCGATTCAAATCAACTTTATGTAAACTTCCATGGCAGTCGCGACTCGCGGCGGGGAGAGATCGCCGTGCTCACTCATCATTGTTCACAAATTTACCTTGCGGCGGCCAACTTGGACTCAGGCTAGGTTTGCAACTGATTCGTGCCTGCCCGTGGGCCGTTCTAGAACATACAACAAGGCCAGGTATGGGTTCATATATTTTAGAGTCTTGAGCGGCCGACTCGACTCGAAGTTCTTCTTCAATTTCAATCTTTTTCGATTTATCTCTTATCTATGACACTATCCCGCTTACCCTTGTTTTTTCAACACTGTTCAAAGAAGAAGCGGTATGTGCTACGTATCAACACTAGCGAGCACACGCCCGACAGTCCCCGACAAGCGTCGTGACACAACGCCAAGTGGCTCTTCCCAAGCTTGGCAACATGTAACATGAAGTTTCCCACCGGCATATCAGACTCACGCCGGCCCGATCACACATTGGATGCACACCTCAAACACATGTAAGGTATGTGTGTACAATGTATTTGAACATACGCAGGGTGCCCCCCGCTGGCAGCTACATATCACAAGCCGTCAACACTTTTGAAACCCCCACCCTGAGCTCGAACCGACCAACGAGATCGTGACAGTCGAAATTTAATATACGGAAATGTGACGGACGACACGACGTCTTGCCAGAGTGCATTGAAGTTGATAGTATCGATACGATGCGTTCGGTCGGGGCCCCGGTCGTTTTGTTTGGATTCTGATTCTTAGGTAAGTACAGTAAGTAAGTAGGTTCTGAAGACTGTACTGTCCAGGGAAAAGTCCTGACAGGCCTGACAGTGGGTAACGACTCGGAAGGTTTAGGCGCCGGCGATCAGATGGATGACCGGGATTCCTTCGAGAGCCTTTGGATTTTATCTTTACCTTTTTTTCGAACAAGCGTAATTTGCGCCCGACGACGGTCCCGACAACAACGACACTTCCTTGTGTTGTTATCGGGATCAAGCACGAACCTCTTCCAAGAGAATTCAAGAGACGATGGGCGACCGATTTCGTAAAGATAAAAAAACGAGGCTGGAGGCTGGTGACAGAATCAGACATACCAACCCGTCATACATCATATGTCAGCCTATCTCAGGCTATCTGTCACATCAGAACCTCGTGGCGAAAAAGAACTCATAGGGCATGACCAATGATGCATCATGGCATCATTGCGCCATGCTGTAGGCTCTTCCAAGTTCTTCTTTCCGTCGGGTTGCCTTCCCCGGCAAACAGGTGGCGGCTTGTTGACGACCGGGTGACCTGGCGGACGAATCGCGTTCCATCCTCGGAATAGAATGATTCGCATCATGGTTCATCCACTAGGGATCCGACACGGACACGGAGGAAGCCGATAACTCATGGTCTTCTATTACGACATGCTGTTTTTTTTTATCGCTGCAAAAATAGCTCGAGCTGGCTCACCGTAAGTCGCCAGCAGCTTCCAGTACGCCGGGGCCCACAAACGTTAGTTCAAGATCCTCCTTCGAACGAGCGCTAATACATATCGTATACGATACCTAGTTCTTTTTCTTTGCGCTCATTGACCCTCGTCAGATCGATCCCGCTTACGTTTCCCTCCTGCCCTTGACCCAGGTCCCCAATTCGGCGCCGGGTTTGGCTGATACCGGACGATCCGCACGTCCTTTGTCCGTGTCACAGACTCGGGATGTTTCTTAAAGTCTACTGACATCCTGATATATGTATGACGTGAGCCAAGAGTGACAAGACAGGGTACGGAGATAAAAGGAGAAAGGAAGACAGAAAAACACGTACTGGATCTCCTTAGTCAATAGCTTCGCTGCGGGTGATGTTTCCGAAATGCGGTCGATCCGGACGGGATGGCGTTGTGCCCATGCCCGAAAGACGTCATGGATCTCTTGTCGCGAGGCCGTCGTCTTGAGTGACCCCGCCGACGCGTGCGAACGCGAGACTTTATGGCCTGCGTTGAGCAGGGCCGAACTAGAGCGGGAGTACAGAAGAACAATCGAAGGAGACGTCCACGAATGAGCCAATGTAGTAAGATGTCAAATTTCGTACGTACGCAACGTCGTCCAGCGCGGGCGTTGAACAGTGGAACGTACCCGCGACTTTTGCTGGTGTGAAATAAAACGGAACGTCAAGCTCCTGCGAGTGCATAGTATCCCGTTAGAATATTGACAACCATCCATGTATCAATGTTGTTTCATACTGACCTCTTGGGCAACGGCCAACATGCCCTTCATGCGGGTTGACGTCCCATAATTATTTGCGCTTCGATCGACATGTTCGGCCACCTTGGCAACGAACTCGGGATTATGGATCGGACCAGACCACATCGGACCTGCAAGCTACGCACCGCACTCAGTCCGTCAACACACGCCCACATCGAAAAAGAGAGTATCGACGCACGTGCATGCTGAAACCACACTCGGGGCACGTCGAATTGACGGGAGGCCCGGTGGCCGTTTTGTATTGAAGATTGACCGCGCCAGATTGTTCCTTTGTCTTTTCTACTACACGCCCCAGCTTTTGCTCGTGGAAGGATGAGCATCCTGAACAGACATAGTAAATGGATGTTTTGCTTTTAATGTAAGCTTCACAGTTAGACAGCGAATCAATGCGAGTTTTACCTGGCTGCTTTTTTCACCTCTACAGGGGCTGCATGGACACGCACAAACATACGAACGTAAAAGTCGATCGACAAGGAAAGAAGAGGTTCGATGTAGCGTCCGTATCTGCTCGCAGACGCTGAGATCGTGTTTAACACTAGCCGGAGCGCCTGTAACTGGATAGGTATCAATGCAACTGCGAACCGGCAGTAAACTTACAACTTCATGAGAGTATTCAGCTTTTACAGGCATACCGCCATAGTTCGAGAAACTGTCAAAGAGGTGAGTATCGAATGCCAAAGCAAACCGTTGAGGACACTCTCACCATTTTTCAGAGTAATTCGTGGTTGCAAGCACAGACATGTCAGTGCATGTCACGCAAAGTAGACCTATGATGTCCTACATTAGGGTCATGGTATCGTTTCCCAAGCTGCTGACTTGCCTCCACTGTTTATAGCCTGAACAGCGCCATCGATGAAAGGTGCGGCAGTGCCATAAGGATCGAGGTCGACAACATCGACGCGGGTCTTCTCCGTGCGATGGTTGTACATGAGAGCGCTGACTCCTCATCAGTCGATCAGGTCGTATGATCGAAAAAAAAGGAATATACCACGCGTCGTCTTCGTGAACTCGCACTTTTCCCGGATTCGACTTGATCGTCCGCTCTCCATCAGGTGTCGTGATATCTTCTTCGGACGGTCCGAGTCCATTGATTTCCGCGTTCCTCCTCATGGCAGCAGTCGCTGACGGTGACAGATCATTGGCAATGACGAATCTGGAGGCGGTTCAGAGATTGAGAGGTCCAATCCGCGTTCCTCGACAAACCTCACGAGGGGAATTTCCTTTGCATAGCGGATGGACCGTAGGCCAGTCGCAGAGAGCGCCTCTAGGAGTACGAATTTGTTCGGGTAATACTTTGGAGAACGGTCTGTTGTAAGACACGTCGGACAGCGCATCAATTCTGTCATCGACGTACCACACGAGGCTTGGAGATACCCTCGACCGTTTCAAGCTCCATGGTGGACGCGCCAGTTTCCCGAGAGTGAGACGTAGATGCTTCGCCCTCGCCCTCAGCTGTACCACCCCTACGTCATACAACGCCGACGAACGGAGGCACCGTCGCTCACCTTTCGGTCTTTCCCAAACAGCCTGTTCGAGCCTCTTTGCCCGTCTCTCCTCCGCCTTCCTAAATTTCTCCTCTTTCTCTCTGTCCAACTCTTCGCTCCACACGCGGATACACGCAACGCTCAAGTCGCGGTTGAACTCTTGCACGGGGTTTAGAAAGGCTTCATCCTTGGACGATATCAGGATGTGTGCGTTGTTTTCGGTGTAGAGGGAAAAGCCTTCGGGGACGAGGATAGGCGGGTCTTCGGGTCTCGGTGCCTGCGTTTTAGATGGGTCAGTGGTGACCGTGGCCATGGCGATCGGACGTCGAGATGCGGCGGTGTGCAGAACCAAGGGCGCGAGTGCGCGGCGCAGAGGCCTGCAGAGTGTGAGCACAGAGAAAGACTTCACGACTGTTGAAATGGTAGTAGTTGACCACGACCGTTGACCCAAATGAGGCTGAGCCAGCTACTACGATCCACCTCAAACCTCGCCGCACTCGACTCCTGGATCGCCCGACCCAAGTCCCTCACGCTCACCGACACCTTCACCCCGACACACCTCGCCGACCTCTACATCACCCTCCCGACCCGCGACAGAACCCGCCGTAATGAAGGATCTAACGCTTCCTTACTAGCACCCGGCACTCCCCTTGGCTACGGCCACCACCTCGCCTTCTTCCACCCGCGCAACCCCGAGCGCGCCCTTCGCCCAGACGGCACCGACGACGACTTTTGCCCCCCGGAGCCGTTCACACGGCGGATGTGGGCCTCGGGAACGATGCGGTGGAACACGAGTCCAGGTGGTGCGCTGTGCGTCGGTGACAAGGCTCATGCGGTGTCGACGATAGCCAGCGTCGAGAAGAAGGGATTCGATTCGGACGTCGCGAGCAGTGGCGCGCACCCGATGGTGTTCGTGAAACAGAGAATCGAGGTCACGGCAGAAGGGCGTGCGGAGCCATCTGTGGTGGAGGAGCGATCGCACGTGTATCTTGCGTCTCCAGGAAACAGACGGGGCGCTCGAGAAGGTATCGGTCCACAGTATTCGTTATTGCAGGGCGGAACTGACTGACTCTCCAATGACAGTAGCAGCGCTGCCGAAACCAGACTTTTCATTCACTTATAAACCTTCGCCCACAACGCTCTTCCGCTTCTCCGCGCTCACGTTCAACGGTCATCATATCCATTTGGACAAAGACTTTGCACAGAAAAGTGAGGGCTATCCAGGTGCGTTGCTCGAGGGTTGTCAAGAATAGTTGAAATCCCACTCTCTTTGCAGAACGCCTTGTTCATGGACCTCTGACGGCGCTCATGTTACTTGAAGTCCTCCAATTCTATAAACCTGGTTTGCAACTACATGCATTCGAGTACCGTGCTCGCAACCCAGTCATCGTCAATCGTAACTCCACGATCCACGGTGCATTGGCAAGTGGAAATAAAGTAGAAATGTGGTGCACAGATGACGATGGGATAGTGGGCATGACCGGAAGTATCACGTTCTCGTAGTAATGCACTCGAGGTGCAGAGGGAATGAAGGTACTTATCGCCTAATCCCTCAGTCTAAAGGCTCAACTATCTCACGAACAGCCATCAGATTACATCTTTGGTCGGAGCGCATACCTATGCGACATTCTGTTAGCCAAATGCCTGCGTGCCAGATCGTCTGCAACATACATTTTGACCTGATAGAGTCCTGCGGGCAAGCCGCGCTGGATCTTCTGTCGAACTAGGTGTAAACCTGCATCCTCGAAAATGTTCTTGAACGCCACATCAGATCTATGAAACTGTAAGCAGCAAAACTACGCAAGCACAGTTGGGGCCAACCTTGTCCAACTGGAATCCTGTTCATCAAATTCAGTACTGTCTCCTCGACACAAGTTCTCTTTGACTATAATCAAGCCACTGGGACTTCTCAGCGCTGCAGCGCTCCGTTTCAAGAACGCGACCAGATCTTCATCGTTCAAATGACCGAGACACCACTGACACCAAGCAATATCGAAACCTGAGTCGCTATCGTCCTCATCGGGTATATACCCAAGCCGTTGCTGTTCCTCCGTATCCTGTCTTGGCTGCGCGGGATCGAAATCCTGTAGGGGTCCCTTGAAGAACGACACGCTCTTGGTTCCGTCGCTGATACCAGTCCACCCGGTGTCCCTGCTTATGTCGCTGGTAGAGTCCCCCTGACAACGTCGATGTGCCTCGTCTATGAACGTCTGCACTGGTTCGAGGAGCACAACGTCCGAGACGAGGGGGAGGAGGACATCCGCGGTGACGCGACCGATCCCTGCGCCGACGTCTAGAGCACGAAACCGCTGTCGTGGCTCCTGATCTGTCGATCGGAGCGGCCGGATCGCGGAGGGGATGGCACGAAATTCTGGAACGAGCTCGAGGAGGAATTGGCGTGATCCGAGTGCATCGACGCGGGGTAGGGACTGGATGAAGACCGCGATCATCGTATGCTACACTGTCGCTTGAGGTTGAGTGAAGAGGTGCGCACCCCGGTCCCGTACCCCCCTGCGCTAGCGTTATCAGTAGTACTTGACGTCGTGAGGGAACGGACGAACCGAGCACGCCGTCGATACTCGCGGGCTGAGTTTCCCAGTATTGGAGTCCTGCTTCAACGATCGATTGATCTCTGGAGCCTGCTGACGAGGCCATCTTGGTCTGCTTGAACGGACGTTCGGCGAAAAGCGTCACATCTCAAAATGGCATCCGATGCATATCGTGCGTTGTACTCCAGATCATACTACTGCAACACAAACTCTTTAGCATGATATCCTCGTTGCGTCCGTCCGATCATACATTTCCCGGGGTCTACTGCTGAGCTGTTTCGGGGCACTCCTATCTCCAACTGGTGATTACCACGAGGATTATATCGGACTGATGGCGATTCAGAATTAAATCCTCCGACATGAAGCGTTGAGATATCTTGCCAGAGTTGTTCTCAAAACTTGAATGCAACTCTCTGTAGAGGACGATAGAGCGGAGTCTCGAAGCTCGGATCACTACTTCTGGCGGAGTTTCGAATTTCTTCTGCTTAACCTCTTCAACTTGAATGCAGCCCTGCAGCAGTATATCCTGGTGAGTCAAACTGTCTCTCGACGAAACCCTACGTCTTTCCAAGATGAGCACATTCTCAGACCTGTTCTGCACCCTTGTGGAGACAAAAAGTTTATTGCATTTTTATTTCTGAAATTCTTTATTCGATGCCCTGGGCTCCAAGCTAACATGTTTGTTGGGCAGAAAGTACCACTCGAACGATGGTACCGTACGTTGGTCCCCGACTGCAGAATGGGCCGCTAGATTTATTGTACTCCATTCCATGACCTTGTAATATATTGTTGGTTTTCACTCGAGTTCACTTCCGGTTTTGCAAGTGATGTCCAACGCTCAAATATTAGTGCTGAAATCAAAATCAAGCATAGGTATATGTTCTAAGAGTACATCTCGTCCCAGTCATCGTCGTTGGTTGCACGGGTAGTGTTGCCACTGCTAGTAGTGTTCTCCAACGAAGCTTGCAAGTTTACTCCAGATAGTGGTATATGGCCTTTGGCTAGTTTTCGCTGTTCTCCTTGTTGCATCTCGTCGACAATATCCCACATGTCGTCGTCACCTGCGGGTGCAGCTGCCGGACGGGTATCGCGTGATGGTTCCGGTACCACGGGGTCGTCAAATGCCTCCCAAAGACTTGCTTCATCAACGTCCATCGCGCTGGTATCAGGATCGCTTCTAGACGGAGCTTTCTCTGGGAGCGTCGGCGAATTTGGCGTGGGCAATGACTCAGAATCAGCAGTCGCCGCACGAAGAGCAGCGAGTCGTTCCTCCTCTGCTCTGATGACAGCGTCAATATCGAAGTCGTCGTCGCCTGCCTCTGAAGAGGTGGGAGGGAGTGAGGGTGCGCGTGAGGACGCCTGGTCAGTCTGATCCTCGAGTCCGTCCTTTCCATTTTCTTCCGTCCCGACAAGCGTAGGTTCGGTGAGATCGATGACATCTGAGTTATCGGGCTGCTCCATGTCCTTCGTCACACCTTTAAATTCGTCGCGCCAGACGCTCAGGCGAACCTGCAGGTAGGTTGGAAAACATGACCTGATCGAGGCTTTCGGACACACTGACCTGCATGCGCTTGGAATGACACAATTTCTCGACAGTGTTGATCGTGTCTTTGAACGAAGTCTTTGGATACATCCGGTGGGTCCAGAACTGGTATACCTGCAATAGCCGGTTAAGATCTGCGTGCTGAAGGAGGAAGAATATGTCAGCTTGAGCTTGCAACGTCCAAAGACAGTAGGAATGCACCTCGTTTCCTTTTCCCTTGGACTGAAACCCCTTGATATCCTCGATGAGCGACGGAAAGCCCTCTGGTGCAACCAGCCTCTCATCGTTCAGCCTTAGAATAGCCCTCCGACCGGGTTTGTCTCCATCCCCAGGCTTCGCCTTGGCCGACTCGTCTTTTCCTGTACCATCTGCACCCCACGTTTTTGAGCCGCCTGCGAAGGCCTGCGAGGAAGCCGTTTGCCTTGTACGTGCATGCTTTGCCTCAGCTTCCTTGGCAAGTCTCGCCAAGTCCAACGCCGGCGCAAGCGGCTTATATCTTAGATCATTGTCCTCCTCGTCCTTGTCGAGGTCTTCGAACAGGGAGTCGATGTCTGGCCTAGCTGCCGGTGGAGCGGGTGTTACGCGTTTTGAGGGCCGGTCGTTATCGCTGCCGCTGTCGGGGAGAAAGAGGGGCTCTCGGGGACGTTTTAGGGGACTAGAGCTGTCATTGACTGGAGCACTCTTTGTTGATAAATCGATGGGCTCGTCCCAAATGTCATCCAGAGACATGATGGAAGTGCCAGGACACGCGTTATTTGTATGTGTTTGCGCGACGCGACCACGACGTAAGTTAACTTACATACAAGCCAAATAGAATGCTGAATTCAATCTGTATCATAAGGAGTACACGGTTCAAGAGAGGAGTACGACGACAGCAAAAACTACTATGAAAGAATACATATATCGTACAAGAACTAAGTCGGTCAGGCTAATGAATTGTGAGCAATAGAATCCTACACATGTCCCCCGCGCGGCTGCGATCACGATATCTCTACGATCCCGACGCGGATTTCCTTCGCAGAGCTGATGCGGCGTTCCAGCCCAGGCAAGATGATCTCGTGCTCAGCAGCGACCCGCTTGTACTCCCTATGGGATTGTTGCTGCAGTAAAAGAGCATGGAATGGTTGTTGCAGACGGATGACGAGCTGCAATGCACGGGTATAGTCGTCCATCGTGGAAACGGGTCCAGCATACAGGGAAGGAGCAGCCTCAGCAGTGGATACAGCCCGAGACTGAGAATTTTCTTCGACCTGCGAACCAGACCACGACTCTACCTCGTCGCCGCTATCCGATGCGCTTTCCCAATCGACTTCGTCGAGTACACCACGCAAGTCGCGGATCCAGGGATGGGCGAAAACGAGCTTGCGCGGCTCTGCCAACGAAAGCATGTCTGACGTCCGAAATTCTACATGGCCGATCCCCGACACCCGAGCATCGAAACACTTTCCTTCATCGATCTCGGTATCAAGTTTCTCGACGAGCTTCTTGACCGGGAACAAGATACATGGGAGGTATAGTCTCCGGTGGACAAATCGCGCCAATGGTAGGCGGATGACTCGGTTATAGACGAGCATTGCCTCTGTCTGAGACATCGAACTTTTTAATTCCGAGGTGCGCTCATCCATTTCGGCATCTTCAATAGCGAGCGAAGCTTGGGGGGTCTGAGGATGAAAGGCAAGGGAGGCTGGGAGACAGCTGTTGTACGATGAAGACTGTCCCGTCCAGGCAAGTACTGTTGCTTCGCCCGAACGAGCCATCAGCTCTTCAAACAGTTG
>JBBPOJ010000145.1:0-40732 GCA_038091395.1 Leccinum rimulosum
GATTGGGCATAGATTGCAAGTGAATATAATGATTGAACTAGAGATGTCATGATTACATAAAATGACTATTGTCATCTTGAAATAACATCCCTTCACCATTCCCCTGATGTATGTGGGATGCGTATGTTGCAATGTGTGGCGTTATATTATATTGCGGAAAACATGATTGTGCCAGTGGTAGCCTATAGCAAGCCCACACGACATATGAATATTCATGCTCTCGTGCCCAACCACCTCTCGACTCAACCCACTCACCCTGTAGCGATCGGGCCCGACATCTCCTCTACCTTGGCCACGTACTGTGGGTCAAACTGACACTATTCAAGTTTGTCCGACTTTCTGAGGTCCAGGACCGAGGAATATGTAAAAATAACCCTGACAAATAATCGCAAGGGACCGTGACATGCGCGTGAAGTGAGTGTCATAACTTATAGTATTCACTTCACTGACAGCGAGTGTTGTCACACGAAGAAGCACTGAACGTAATCTACTGAGCCTAGTGTGCGCCTCAAGGTGCTCCGTCTGCCGCGTTGGAAGACGAAGCACTCCGAGAAGCTGTGAGTACTAGTTCCAATGACTTGATTTCACTTTTCCCCCCTTACATGTGTTGACGTCGGACGACGCGGTTCAACGTCCGATATCTCGGATGCTTCGTTCCACCAGCGTGAGGTTCTCTCTGCGGTGGTAAAACTCGTTATCCCACAGCTACCGATTGTACCAGATTTTGTCTGGACCACTGCGACCACCCGATACCTATTCACCGTCGAAAAAAGCAAGTACACCGTGCAAGGATGATATAAAGTGCACTTTCTGTCAGACCACGGGAGAAAATTAAGGAACATCGTCGTTGAACCAAGACTATCTGTATTATCGAACATGTTAAAAATGGTAGCATTCTGTAGGGGTACAAGTTACAACACAGGATTTAATGCCAGTACATTCATGAAAGTAGCACAGGAAAGATACGTTTTTTTACAAGTACAAACCACATAACAAAAAGGTCCAGAAACACAATCTGGTGGCGCGTTTATTCGATTTGAGATTTAACTTATCTGGTATTGATGTGAGTAGTGCACAAATCGATCAGGGTAAATTGTTGCCACTTATTTGGGACCAGAGCGGAGAGATACAAGTCGAGGAAGTGTGAGTAGGTTGGTTGGCCAATGACCTCGATGATGTCGCTCGCATAGTCATCGAACTCCTCTTGTGCTGCTTGAAGCGTGTGTTTTGTGGCTTCCCTCTTCGCCAGAGCCTGGCACCAGCGCTCGACCATTTCCTGGTAACAAAGAGGTCGGTCTAGCAAGGTGTACTTCAGGATTGAAATTTACAAACATCAGAACTAGAGGTGTTGGGGGGAACTTGACAGAGCATACCGATCGGGTGATCTCCATTGATATACAAGTATGGTTTTGGGTAGGATGGTTTGGACAACTTGTCATCGATGTTTGTGGAGTGCTATCTTTAGCTAACAGGACCTGAACCATGCGGGGAACAGGGCACAGCTGTAAGGGACTACAGTATGGTAACGAGGAAGTAGGGAATGTATGGATGCACATGGCGGACTCGACAGGCATCTTACGAAGTGGCAGATAGCTGCAGGAGAGGGCGGGTGGCGGGAGTACCTAGTACCCTAACGTTCGCTGGTTTACTTATTCAACTGTACATAAAACCAAGCACAGCTTTCTCTTGATGCGTTTCAAATCAACGACTCTGGCACGCGGTCTCGGCCAGACGGTTTGGGCAATGAACTTAAATTAACCAATATAGGTGCTTTTCATAAACGACTCGGCACGGTCTCGGTCAGACCGTTTGGGTATAAGTACTTAAATGAATCGACGCTGCTCCACGTAAATTAACCCCATATGGGCGGGAAGCTGGGAATAACGTTCAGTATTCTCGGCTCGACGGATTAGGAAGGGGCAATGCTGTACGCTTCCTAAAGCGTCTAACAACTATAATGAACACCCCAGAGTCACCATGTCAATTACCTATTACGCCTGGTTTGGGAAGATCATGAGAAATTCAGAAGGGCCTCGATATCATTCCCAAACCGTCTGCGTAAAGTTTCCCAGACCTTTGGGCGCGGACTCATTAGTACACCGCTGCCAGGTCGCTGAGTGCTACGTCCAGGTCCTTTCCCCCCGTCCGACCACCCACTGGCACCCAGTGGCAAGATGGCCAACTCGGATCCCCACTCATCGCTCGACAATGTGTTGCCTACGGGCGACCAGCACAGTAATATGATTGCCTACCTCGCCCGGGCTGATAACATAAATGCATTCCGTTCGAGGACCGTCGCGTTGCAGCAGGAAAGCAACGCGGCGTTCGACGAGTTTAGGTTCCTCACACAACTTGCCGATCAGTCAACTTCCCAATCCCTTCTTAACTTTCCTTCTTTCCCTTCACCGTTTAACGGCGAGGAGGGGAGTACACTCGCCCAAATAATCGCTCATCACTTGGAACACACTGTCCTCCCTGAGGTCGCAAGTGCGCCAATTAACCCACAACCTCCTGTTGTCAGGAACGCACCCACTGGCAACACTGGCAACACTGGCAACACTCCCACAGCTGGTCACCACAATGATCAAGACGACCTTGCCGAATTCGAACGCTTGTTGGACGACGCGATCGCGTTCGTCTACGCACGAGAAAGTAAGTCCAATTTATGTGTCGCGTTATTTATGCTAACTAGACTAGTACCTCTCCTGTGTGTCCTCAAAGCGGCGGGTTGCCACACCTGGACGCAGCTGTTGTGCCACCTGTTGGCCATCGCGTGGAAGAACTTGGCCACAGAACGTCTCCAACTTCGTCCTTCTACATTCTGGGAAACCGAACTGACGCGCCTGTACTCCGAGTATGAGCAGAGGGGGAAAAAATTCGAAGAAGGTGAGTCCGTTTAAACGTTTATACTACCAAGCTAACCCATGAACAGTACCAATTGAATTGGAAGTTCGCAACGCGACCGCCCACGCCGTTACGTGCCTGAACGACGCAACATTCACACAAGTATTGACGAAGTTTGTGAGCACTATTCTCACCTATCGCGCGTTACTACTTGCTAACTCCTATCAGCTAGCATCCGATGAAATCTTGCGCAACCTCATCAGCAGGGTCACGTTCGCTGGCCATTACATTGCTCAACAACGACTCCGAGTCGGCGAAACTGGGGCCACTGTCGCCTGGACCAATGAGGCGGTCATATGGAGAGAAGATGACGAAGGATTCAGGTTGTTTCATCAATACGAACGTATCCCGGGGATATTCTCGCAGGACCGGGTAAGTCCACTCAGTTTTACGAGCTTATGTATCACCGGCTCACTCAGTCGAACAGACTTTATATTTCGACAGCCCATACCCCGCTGTATTTCTCCGTTGCGCGTTCCTGCCGGAAAACACGCATGACTTTTTCGGCATATTCCAGGAGGTCAAAGGCCCCAACGGGCTGTCATACCTACAGCCGTTCCGTCGCCTAAATATGGAACTAGTGATTTTTGGTTGCGGTGTGGTAAGTCGTCGCATCCGTTTTGAAGATTGACACTGAATTACTGTAGATGCTATCATGCCTCGCGTTCATTGCCAACAGGCCGCGCAGGAGAGCCGATATTGTATGGAAGAACATGACCATCACGCACATCTCTCAAATCACGCAGTTTTTTCGCAAGGTGATCGCGGGTAAGATTACAGACGTCTCGGATGACGCCATGGCCATTATGCAAGAAAAATTGTCGCAATTTGCGAAACTTGAGCTCAGGCTTGACCTCTGAGAATTTACTCTGTCCGTTTTTTTCATGTACCAATAGTTATCTCGGTAGTATCTCGGAATTTATTCAGATCCCCGCCTGAACCATAAAGGCATTACGAAAGTCCCTCGAACTGTATTACACTGTACCTCGACCTCAGCCCATCCATCCAATCCATCCAATCCACCCAAACTCCCTGATCACGTCTTTAATCCACCCTTTCCGAGTCGTCAGCGAGCAAACACCACCGCCAGTAAGGGAATCCGGCATGCAAGGAAGGCGGCACATCTGCCCAGCGCGTCCTGGATAGGAACATGGGCGTGCCGCAGCATGATGTAATTATAGTTTCGTATTACCATTGAGGTCTGGGGGAAGCAGATTTTTTACGTCTATGATTGAGGGTGCGTGTGTGTATCGTGTCCTGATATGCTTTAACGAGAGGAACAGTTCTACGCGCTCCTCTTTAGTGGCCTCGTATCCTCTTTCTGGAACGCTCCGGAGCCTATACCAGAGCACGTCTGAAGTCACGCGGCGTTCGACAGGGGATGGGGAGACCCTGTGGCGCGATCTTCAGCTCCCAAAATCAACGTGGCCCACTATAATGCCGCCCTCACCTCCCTTATCTTAGCCTTCCCCTGGTCGCGTGGTGTGTCACTGACGGCAGGTTGAGGACAGGGTAGATAGAAGTCACGGGTATGGAAAACAGCAGGGTCCCCTGTGGAAGGTGTGGTAGCATTTATGGGGATAACTTGGCAGGCCGCAGCCTTGTGATCACAGGGACTTCGAGTCGGGTTTACTACAAGCGGTACAATTGATATTGGTTATGTCACGCATTGAGTATACTTCCAATGGAACGTGCCGCCGAGGACGTCTGCGTCGTCTGCGTCGTCCGAATTGACACATGATCGAATTTAAATACCTCCTTTTAGCAGCGTCTCTTGAACCCCTTAAGGACGGCCAGGTGAACTTCGTCGGCGATTACCTTGTTTATGTAAAAGCGCTTACACGGGTATAGCCGCAATCTGATTGATTCACGTCATAGCGCAAATGCCGGTCAATGCAATGCCGGTGACACCGGTGATTGGAACGGATCATCACACTATACTGCCAATTATGTAAATACAACAAAAGCAACCGCAGAAGATCTCATTGGACGTTTATGAAGCATACGAAAAATTCAAAACAGTTGGAACGAGCCGGATTGAATATTGAGGTTCGGGTCTCAATCCGGCTCCCAAAACGGATGGTCCGAGACTATTGGAACTCTTGCGTCACGTTCGACCGTGACATTCTCAAATTGTAACAAGTCCCGCATGCCCACATGCAGTCAGATGATCTCACCACCGATGAAGACGATACCCCCGACGTGGACTCGGACCAGGACGTCCTCGCAGATGCCACATATGAGTCGGAGGGGAGCGGTATGGAGGATTCCGAGAGCAGTGGCTATAGATTCTAGGCAATTTGGGGTGGTGCAATTGCTCTGCTGATAGATCACGCCTATGATATATACTGTATCGCTCAAGTAGTATCGATCCTTAGCTTCCCGTAAGTCACCTTAGCCACGTGTCCTAATTATTCCCGTCAGCTACTCGGCTTCTTCGAGACATCTTTTTATTTATTCTCTCTATGCTCTATTTGCGCCATTACGGTCTTGATGCCATTAATTGAACGGTGTGTGGTGGCACGTTTCTCTCTGCCAGGCGCAAGTTCATAATTATTAGCACTATTGTAATTGGCGGTGGTTCTGACGACGACGAGAGCGATTAGCCCCAGTGGATGTCGGGCGCCAACAGGGATCCACTCCACCGCGACTCCCTTGACCTAATCACGGACGCGAACTCCTACCTCATCGAACACCTCTTCTTTACATATCTCTTCACCAACCCAGCCCTTCGCTCCCTTTACCAAAACTATCAGCGTTACGTCCGGTCAAGTGAACTTTCAGCGTCCGACCTCTCTGCAAACCGAAACACTTTACATGCTCAGTCCGACATTCTCAAAGTACTCGGCAAGTGCACGTTCCAACGTAAATGTGGTGGTAGAGGTGACCATCACCGTACGCCCAGGAATGGAATGCACTAGCTCCAACGAGAACAGTTGGCGTGGATAAACGCACGAAAGCCTTGTTGAGATTGGAGAGAGTGTGGACGAATTACGTGGGCAACCCTAGCGTCGTGGAATCTCACGGTCCTCGCATTCGAGCGATGGTGAACCGTCCTTGTTGTAGAACAACCCCGCCTGTTTAGTGGTTCCACATTGCAAACGTCTTATTCTTCGTCCTGGATGGTGTTCCCCTAAAGTTGACGCCCTGGAGTACCTCGAGGCGAAATTCAAGGAAGCAGACGAAAAGATCAAGAGGTGGCGGCGAGTCGGCAAGACTCATGTCGTTTTCGTTACGTTCGAGAAAATGTCCAGCGCAGCAAGACCTTTGGTTGTTTATCACGAAAGCCCTCTAGCAAATCGCAATGCAGACGGCACACTCATCCGATCCATGGGAAATAAATACTCAACCCGCTCTTGAACTATGGGACATAGTCTGGGCGAGTGTCGAACATGCTCCCGGCGCACTGCTCTGTCAAAGACCCCTAGTTCTCGGAGCTACCGGGCTATTGATGATTCTCTGAATATTCCCCATCCCCGCTCTTGCCAGTTTACTCGATTACCAAGAAGGTGATGCCCTGGTTGGGAAGAATAATCGACCACTATGTTCGCCATACCACAGATCTCTTCCCACTGTCAGCGTAGCGTATCACACTCCACCGATGACCAGTCTATCCATCAAGATCCCCGCAAACTGTTCCAGCGTCACGCCCACGATCTCAGCATGTCCTCGCAGTCTCTCGCAACAACCATTTCACAACTCGACGATCTACACATCCCCACGCTTGCTACACACTCTCACCATCCAGCCAGCTCGCCTTCTACGCCGACGACCTCCCCCTCCACCGCGTACGGCAGCCTCTTTCCCGGATCCCTCTCTTCTGCGACCTCCGAGTCAATACCCTCCACCGACCCACACTATCGATCCGAGCTTGGCGTCTTGACCCTCGGATCACATTCCCTCATGTCGTCTAATCCCCCGTGGTCTCAGTCTCCCAACATATCAGATACCCACCCGTCGGCACCACGCGAATACCCCTCCAGCCGCTTATCCCAACGGCCCTCGACTGCACCTCATTTTTTTTCTTCGTCCGTCCCCCCTGCAGCAGCTGCCGCTCAACCTCAACCCCAAGCCGACCGCCATTCGCGATCCCACTCGCGGCTTACGATGACCATCAAGAGCCTACTCTCCAAACCTGCCGTACCATCACCTTCCCGGTTTTCTTTCAAATCAACCACGACAACCATGCGCTCCGAGAGTGATACGTTGTTCAGCCTGTCTGCTGGCCCTGGCGCGTCTAGTAAATGGCCCACAACCGACCTCGAGATCACAGGTATCGTATCTTCCCTTACCGCATTTACGACGAGTCGCATCTCTGCCGCGCGATGATATGATAGATCTACACCGTCGATGTACGAACCAAGTAGGTTCCAAATAGTATCAGGCCCGTACAGGTTGTGGGTCGTCAACGAGCCCAGAGAGCGTCGCCGGTTCAACCACCACCCCAAATGCCCACACACCCTCCCCCGCTGCTGCTCGTGGAAAGGAACCAAGACAACGCAACGTGCTGCGACGCCGTCCGAGTGGCTCTGCCAAGCTCGTCAAACCGCGCGAACGGGGCATGAGCAACCCCTGCCAACTCTTCGACCTCGCATCCATCCGTTGCCCAAAGGGAGTACTTCGCATCATCAAGGCAGGCCGTCTTCGCCGCTGACTCCAGCCAGCGCAGTCGCCGAGGCGTACAAGCAACAACAGGAACTTCGTCGAGACGATCCACCCTCCCCCACTAATTTGTCCATGGACAACCAGGGGAGCTCGACGGCGTCCCACGGTGGTGGTGTGTACGATCGGAAAAGTAGGCTCGAAACGGTTGAACGTGGACGTGTCTGGACTACTGGTATTGGCACTGGTACGCCTCAACCCGCGCCGTCGATATCCGACTCAGTCGGCCGGAGTCTCACGCGCAAGGTCTCGGCGCGGTGGCGAAAGCTCAGGGGAGGAGAGACTGTTGTGATGGCGAGGACGTCTGATGACTCGCCGTCGCGCGATAGGGCAAGGGGGCATTCAAAAGGGCGTCCAAGCCTTCAGAAGATGTGGAAAGGAGGCAGGACGCGCTCAGCCGGACAATCGATGGACGGCGAACCGAACGCGGGGGACGGTGCATACGCGAGTCCGCTCACGCCGGGGCGTCAGCGTTCAGGGTCAGGATGTGAAGAAATTGTGGAGGGGGGTGGCGAGGGGAGCAAGCTGTGGCGGTTGATGAGACAGATCAGTACGGGCGGTTTGCGGGACCGGTTACAAGTTCAAAAGGAAAAAAAAAAGTCGTTCCGCCCGTGCCTGCAATCCCAAAGGAGCTGTTAGAGAAAGTAAACCAAGGCCAAGGCGAAAGCGGCGGCAGCGAGAAACCTCTGTTGACGACGCTCCGCCATCCGCCAATGTCGAGGAACAGCAACAGCAACGTCATCATTACTCCCACTCGACCGAGCGTCACGGTGGCGACCTCGTCCTCAGTTCGCTCGTCCGACGTCTCGTCTTCGCCGTTCTTTTCCAAGACGCATTCAGCGCGGTCTTCAGTATCTTCTTATGGTGAAGCTTTGACTGGGTCTTCGGTGCTCGATCGACATATCATTACGCCGCTCGAACAGTTGCAGTTAGGTGACGGCCACGGGCAGTGCGGCGAGCTGAACACGTCAACGTAGCAGTGGCGGTGCCACTGGTGCTACGATCTTTTGTACCTGCCTGTCTGGGAAGGGGTGGAGGAGGATCGTGATGATCCTGAACCATCTCCTTTACCGTCATCTTCTGCCCATCGACAGACGTGTTCTGGGGAATTGCCTTCGTCCTCGCCTGGGTCGTGGAGAGCCTCTTCGTTTTCTCCATCTGCTTCTGGAAGCCCAAATGTGCATCATACGCCTTATCGTCATCAAACGCACGGACTATCGTCCTTGTCGCCGCCCCCACCACGAATATCGTCGAGGAGCTCGGTACGTGGAGCGGGTGGGAGCGTGACAAGTTTGCCGTCATCATCGTCGTCATCGACCTGTCTCCGTCGCATTCGCATTTACATTCACGTTCGGTTAAACAGGATGGAGGTGTGCGGCAGATGGAGCGGATGCCGAGCGCGCAGAGCAATATGACTGCGCGAGGTGAAGATTCCATGACCGAACGTGGACGATTGCGATTGCGCGTGTCAGAGCGAGGCAGAGAGCAAGACGAAGCCCGCTCGTCGCCATGCACGACGACGGGTACGCAGTTTACGTTCCGAGAGCTTCCGCCAGACGGACTAGCACGACGACCTCAACTGAGCGAGCAAGAAAAGGTGGACATTTGGGACGACTAGTTGGCACGGAGCGATCAGGCGGGCGGGACCTTGCACATTTATGGTGGCGCGCCCGAGTCGATGTCGGATAGTCTGAGGTTTTCGACGTGTTCGGAGGCCTGATTGGCTGATGGTGTTTTGATTTGCTCGTTTGTGTTGTTTGACGACATGCCTCTCTTTTTTTATCCCTCTTGCTCGATATATACCCTCACCCCCTCTGTCTTCACATCTAGTCTGCTTCCCTCTGGGCACACACATCATATTCATC
This sequence comes from Leccinum rimulosum, assembly GCA_038091395.1. Taxonomy (NCBI): domain Eukaryota; kingdom Fungi; phylum Basidiomycota; class Agaricomycetes; order Boletales; family Boletaceae; genus Leccinum; species Leccinum rimulosum. Next base: position 9,432 of record JBBPOJ010000145.1, read on the forward strand.
ACCCCACCGACCATTGTCATTCATTTATCGCCTTTGAGCTATGACGACAATCCTTTCTTCTTTACCCCTCTTGCTTTTTTGTACTCATACACACCACATCTGACGTATCTGTTTTCCCGCTCAGGTAACATTTTCTCTCCCTTGATCGTCCTTCCTTCAGTAACATTCTATACGTATGCTTATTATTTCGAAGAAAAAAGGTAGACCTCTTGATCGAGGTTGCGGTATTTAGTAATCATTCCTTCTGTTTGTCTTCTTTATTTCTCTTTCGTTTCTTTTTATCTGGGTTTAACAGTCGCAGTCAGGGTATGTTGTGTGCTGGTGCATATGTGAGATACATAGTTTTGGCAGGAATCTCGTTTGACGCGACCGTCACGCGATGATGATGCTATCGATTGTCACGCTCATCCAGCCCGTGACAAATATTCAATCTCCTTCTCGGCATCTTGTGTGGGTTCACCTGTGCTGAGAATGAGTGGATAAAAATCATGATAATTTAGTCGTTGTTGTCAAGTTGTTGTTGATCGATGATCGATGATTTGTAGCAGCGTCACGAGTTGGAAGGAACCTGTTTACGTAAATATTTTTATGCCCTCGGCAACTTGCAACTAACAGAAAGAACAACTTGCTTCAAGGGTGCGTTACGCGAAAATCCTGCTTGGCACTTCCCTCTGACTACAGCTAGCATTCGTTCCTTGACACGGCACACGCACAATTATACCATAGTTACACAACGATCGCACACACACACGCACTACTCGAACTTACACTCCCACGCTGACTGCCCTCATCCGTGCGAGACGCAATCATCCATCGGCGAGGACTGTGATACACGAAGAGAAATTCTTCCTTGCTGTGGGTCAGGCAAACGCGAGAGGCGAAAGCGAACTTTTCTTGGTTGGCAGCGAGCTGGCTATCATCGCTGAGCGCATTCAAGGTTCTCGCCACGTTCACGCGCCTTGATGGTCCCGAATCGAGTGTGTCGCAAGTCTCGAAGGAGCTGAAGGCGAGCGAGTGGGTTCACTTTACCTGCCACGGTATCCCAAACAGGAAGCAACCCTTTGACTCCACGTTTGGTCTCTACGACGGCCGGTTTACCGTGGAACGGATGGATGCGAGTTAGAGAATGCGGAGTTTGCCTACAATCTTACAGACATAAATCTATCAATCAAATGTACGGCGCTCCTCTTCATTCCGGAATTGGGATTCGTTGTATTCCTTGCTGCCGCCGAGAGTAAGTGGCTCTATGCTGCATCATTTACGCGACAAAATGATTATTCCCAATAGTTGTGATGATTCTGCGTCTTTATGCATTGTATGGTCAATCCAAGATCGTTTTCGGTATACTTGTTGTGTTGTATACAGCTACGCTTTCTCTTTTCGTTGCTTCCGTGGCTACCTACGATCAGCCTGATTCCCTGATAAGTTCGCATTGACTGTTTTCATGCAAGTGCTTATCCTCACTCCCTCCTTCATAGTGACGGTCTCTCAAGTTCTGGATATGTCTTTTTGCGACCCAACATTCACCGCCCCCCTTGGGATTGCCTCATATAAGAATATCATACGGGTCACTCTCGCTGCCCTCATGTTTGTTCTTGCTGTTGCCCGATTATGCATGGAATCGTTTCAAACATACAGGGCGACTGGGCAATGGAAAGTGAACCAATATATCAACCTTCTCGTCAAGGAGGGTGTCCTTTACTTCTTTGCGTACGTCTATATATGTTCACGCTTGATACGAACCATAAACTAATTTCTTGTAATACAGACACTTAGTGTACACCATCAACTTCGGTGAGAGCGTGTTTGGGACGGTCATGGCCGTGATCTCCTTCATATTGCCCTACGTCCTCTCCCCTCGGTTCATTGTGAGCGTGCGAGAAATGCACCTCCGAAGCCTCTTCATAGTCAACAGCAGGTGGGATGGAGCAATCGACACTGGCTTTGGTCTGTCGCAGGGTCGGCTATCTCGATTTTTGGAGGCTTCGAATTTGGTCGAAGTGGAAGATTCAGGGATTCTTGCTAGGAATAACTCACATAGAGAGGTAGAGATGACGTGACGGCGTTGTGAGAAAGCAACGCCAGCTGAAAAATTTCGACGAAGATCTCATATTGGATCTTGTAGATAACACGATACTATACTCGCGAGATACCTCACACGACATGTCATTCGGCGGAGGAGGCTCGATCTTGCGGTTCCAGTAAGTCGGGCGGAGCACTTCAGACCAAGGCACAAGGTGATGAAACGCATGCACGTGATGATCGCTCGTTCTGTTTGCACTGAGAGGACTTGCGCGCATCTCTCCAACAATTTGATATATTGGCTCAACTTTCTGCAGAATGGAATTTACGTGGTACACGACTTTCAAATATGCACCGGCTCGCGCGAATTCAAGTCAGAGAATCGAGTGCCACTTGCCATTTTCCAAAACGGATAATAAAGCATCTTTCAAGTTGTTTATCCCACTGACTGGTCCGATAGTCGGAGGGCCGCCATCCTTTAGGCACCTCGTTATCCCCGAATTCGCTTCGCATGAAGGTCATGCAAGCCTGGAATCCAACCTCGGCGACCCCAATGACATGCTTACGATTCAGTACCTGCGACCCGAATTTCGAGGAACGATAGTAGACTGACTTCTCGGTACCTCCCGGATTTGAAGTCGACTCACGAGCTTCGAGTCCAGGATCCAGTTTACTTTCCACTCGTTTACTCCCTTTCAACGAGTCCCATAAAATTCAACGTGCCTTCGAAAGGACACTTGTGTCTGATGCGTACGTAGCCTTTCCTTTTTCAAGGTTGAAGTTGATACATCGTGCGTAGCTGTCTCCAAGTCATTCCGATCCTTACATTCGAACAGGCTCCGTGACGGTAATATCACTATTTATCCTGTTGCCAGACGACCGGCTAAGCAGAAAAATACAATACCCCTGATGCCCATTAGTTCCCCTGACTAGATCAAGTTGAATTTCCGCGTTGCTCTCAGGCTCATCGTCCGGACTACTTCTACCCTGTGCAAATGCGATCACAGAGACGGAGGTAGCCATGTTCCTGCCGCTAGAAGAGACCCCAAACCACTGTCTATCCTTTCACTGAGACCACCACTGTCATACAGTTGAGCACGAATCGAGGCATGACGGGATACATGGTCATGACCAATTCATAAATAGTATCTATATCGACTGACAGAATGGTGCAAGCAATGTCCCTGGTCGGCATCGCCAGTCACCAAGACTGCAAAACGTTTTTGCGCAGTTACATCTACAATGCGGACCAAACCGTTGAGGATAGCAGGGCTCCGTCACCTCTCTCGATCGAGATGAAGCCTGAGGCCTGAGGCCTCAGACTCGAGCGATTTGGTCACTAGAGTCGGCGGATCGTCTTGTCTCGCCTCGCATACTTGAACGTTGTGCCGTCGTGGATAATTTTTGCGAGGGATTGCCACTGGCTATGAACAATTAACTCCAACATAGTTTGACCCAGATTTCTGTGTCACCTGCGGAATCGGCGGTCAAAAACTGAGTATGGGCATATGCCTTGCAATTAGTACTTACCTTGAGTATGCTATTCGTCCCTGGAACATCGCGTGAAAGTGCTGCGTGCGTACAATGCAAACGAGAACCACCGAGTTGTGGATGCTAATGAGTTGTATAATGGGACTCTGCTTTCTCGAGGATGGTCGCCGTGGGACTAGTCATGGATCCATGGACTGACTATTCTCGTCGGAAATTCGATTTGATGAAGAATATCAATTATATCCATGTTCCCCCCGGAGTCTGTGTTGTGCACGTCAAGAGACGTCGTGACCTCACCTGAGAACATTACCGTAAGTATTCCGAAAGCGCGTCACGAGTGTCGGTGATTTGCGAGGACGAAGGCGGGAGAGGGGTCGGTAAGCAAGCGAGATGGTGCCTCCGTATGGGTGCACAGGAGGGGTGATGTAGGCGAGGAAGGACAAACGAGGGAGGTAACGGCAGTCGTCGCACGCCGTCTTGAATGGGGCGACGGATGACACCACCGTCCTCCGAGTCGACGCGACGATTAGGTAAGTTCAAGCGTACCTCGGAGTCACTGCCAGACAACTCTCAAACTACATCTACGACACACTGTCTGCACCCATACCATCCCTCGCTCACCCTTCGTCTATTCCTCCTCGCCACTCAAATCGCCTCCGAATGCGGCTCTGTGTTCGAAGACCGGGCGTACGACCTGTATGTCCAAGCGTTTCAGTGTACGAAGACTCGATTTCAGACAGCCGAGCAGAGCTGTCCGTTGATTATTGGAACGTCACAGGGCGCAAAGGTGTTCGAGGTGGACGCGTATGATACGTTGAGGAAGGGGAAGGGGAAGGCAAGGATAGGGAGGGTGCGGCCAAGGCGGTGAGTATCGGTCTGCGCTATCGATCGTGACTGACGGGTTGTCGGCAGTACTCGCACCAAGACAGCAAACGCGTATTGGAACGTTTGCAAAAGTCATTGCGGATCGGGCATTCGGCGACGGAGGGGATCGTCACTGTTCAGATATACTGTGACACGCTGGATCAATATCTGTATTACTTTGATCGTGGGGCACTTTCTGTGTGTCCATCTTCTCTCTAGATTCTCTCAATGCTGACGAGCTTCCGATACTGTCGCAGGTCGCCCCAAAATCCATCGTCTCCCTTGTGGAACTCATCACAACCTCCATCGACACCATCACCTCACCGTCTCCGGACATGATGCAGCGACATCTCCGGAACACGCTCAAGTATATTCTTTCGAAGAAGACGTCGCAGAATCCGGGGCGGTATGACGAGGTGGGATCGTTGAGGCGTTTTTGAAGATGGGGATCACGCGGTAGCGGTTGCTGGGTGCGTATAGAGAGTGGAGTCGATTTCGATCTGTTGATCTTTTTGTCGTCGTTTTAGCCAAGGCCCTTTTGAACTGATTAACGTCAAAGCACTGTGAGTTCTTCCTTGCCATGATATACCTTGGGCTGTGCAAACTAAAAATACGGAAAACGGTCGGCCGCCACGGCCCAAGTCAATGCGGCGAAGTCGCCAACATTCTCACATTTTTCTTTCCACTGTCCAGTGCCTGCCCCCTCACCGTCCCAACCTTCACTGAAACAAGATGGAATCACAAGGTGCTTATTAACCGTTTTGTCTGCGAGAACAACCTCAGTGAAATGACATTCGCATCAGCCAAAAAGGGGTCCGAGCCTCCTTACACCGAGCATGAGAAAAGCGGCCGGAGGGACTCCATTGGAGAGGAGATTGTTTCAGTTGAGCAATACTTGCACGAGCGGAGTCAGCCTTCGCCAATTTTGAGCAAGAGGACGGGACGGACCACATCGAGGCAATCGTCCTTGATCGCCTAGGACTGGACCGTTGGCCACCCGGGCACGACGAACGATGGAGCTCACTAAATCAGCTTGCCACTCATCTCCAGGATCGTTACAACCATCTGGGAGCGGTGGAGGACATTGAGGAAGCAGTTATCTATGGCAGAGAGGCAGGGCACCCAAATAGATCAACGTCGTTTAACAATCTCGCCAGCAATCTCTGCACACGTTATAAGCGACTTGGAGATGTGACGGACCTCGATGAGGCCATCATCCTCGGCAGACAGGCCCTGGACCTTCGCCCGTCAGGGCACCCGCATCGATCGTCGTCATTGAACAATGTCGCACTCTATGTCTGCACTCGTTACGACCGGCTTGGGGATATGACGGACCTCAATGAGGCCATCATCCTCGCGAGACACGGTCTCGACCTTTGCCCGTCAGGTCACCCGCATCGATCAACTTCGTTGAACAATGTCGCAGGCTACCTCTGCAATCGTTACGAGCTGCTTGAAGATGTGACGGACCTCAATGAGGCCATCATCTTCGGTAGACAGGCCCTCGACCTTCGCCCGTCAGGGCACTCCCATCGATCAACGTCGTTAAACAATGTTGCACGCTATCTCTCCAATCGTTATAACCGGCTTGGTCATATGACGGACCTCAATGAGGCCATCATCCTAAACAGACAAGCCGTCGACCTTCGCCCGCCAGGCCACCCGCGTCGATCAACGTCGTTGAGCAATGTCGCAACCGATCTATGCGATCGTGGAGAAATGACGGACCTCAAGGAGGCCATCATCCTCGCCAGACAAGCCCTCGACCTTTGCCCACCTGGCCATCCTGGCCGATCACGGTCACTGCGTAAACTTGCACATTGTCTCCGTGTTCACTTCACCCAGTCGAACGAGTTGAAGGACAGAGGCGATCTGTTCAGCCTCTACACCGAGTTGTCAGATATCTCTCAAACACTCTCACTAGACGATCTCTCTGCAGCAAAGCAATGGATCACCGACGCTGAGCATTTCCACCATCCCACAGTCCTACTCGCATACCAAACATCTCTTCGACTACTTGTTCAGCATCTCGCCACTTTACCATCCCTACCCAACAATCTCCACATTTTCAAGGACCTCGCTTCATCCCTCGCAATTGATTCATTTTCCGCTTGCCTCCGTGCTCACCGTGCGAAAACTGCGGTCGAGCTTCTCGAACAAGGTCGCGGTGTATTCTGGAACCAGATTGCTCGTCTCCGTTCCCCTCTTGAAGATGTCATCGCCTCAGGCCAGCAAGGACAGTCCCTTGCAGACGAGTTTACTCGGCTCTCATCAGAAATACACCATACAATTCATTCACAAGGTCCAGATCAGTACACCAAGCTGTGCGTTCTTAATGTTGATCTGCAATCCGCAATCACACATATTCGCAAATTACCCGGTCTTGCTCGATTCCTTCTCCCCTCTTCCTTCTCCGAACTCCAGCATGCTGCCAGTGGGGGACCTGTGGTCATCGTGAATGCTAGCAAGTATACGTGCGATGCACTCGTCGTCTTTTTTGACAGAGATCCGGTTCACATCCCATTGAAAATCACGAAATCCCGAGTTCAGGACCTGTCATCGGAGCTCCGATCTCTCGCATTGCGTGCCAAAATAATGGACGTGAAGAATGATCTTGGTCGCTTCCTGCGTGACCTCTGGGAATGAGGTTGTGTCCCCCATTGTAGACTTACTGCAGACGACGGTTCCACCTCGCTCACGCATCTGGTGGTGCCCGACTGCCGAGTTCTCGCTTCTACCGTTACATGCTGCTGGTCCATATCGGCGGGGCAAACGGAATCTCTCTCATTTGTATATCTCCTCGTACACTCCTACCCTCACCGCCCTTATTCGCGCTAGGCGGAATCTCCTATTGGAAGACCTCGATACATGAGAATCGCTTTCTCGCTATAGGTCAAGCCACCGGCAATGGCCAGAGTAAACTCCTTTCTGTTGGCAGCGAACTGGGCATCGTCGCTGAGTGTATACAAGGTCTTGCCAAGCTCACGCGCCTTGAAGGTTCGGAATCGAGTGTATCTAGGGTTTCGGAGGAACTGAAGAAGAACGAATGGGTTCACTTTGCTTGTCACGGTGTCCCAGACGAGGAGAAACCGTTCGAATCTGCATTCGCCCTTCACGATGGTCCGTTTACGATCCAACGCATTATGGGATGCGAGTTGGAGCACCCGGAATTTGCCTACCTATCTGCGTGTCATACCAAGGTTAGATACAAGGAGGGTCCAGACGAGGTAATCCACTTGGCGTCGGTGATGCAGTTTGCAGGGTTCCGGTCAGTGATTGGGACAATGTGGGCGGTGGACGACGCACAGACGAACACGATTACGACCAAGTTTTACGAGAACATGTTGAATGGGTGTGGTCGGCTGGATCACACTCGAGCGGCGTTGGCGCTGCAGAGGACGATGAACTCGTTGGCTGGTATTGTCCCGCTTGATCAGCGTATCCTGTATGTACATATCGGTGCGTAGTGTATGGTACATCGGACCCCCATGTTTTGTTTGTATCTTTGTATTGGCTGCGTCATATGTATTGGCCATGTCTTTGCGCATACACTTGCTACTTATCTGAGACTGGTATCAAACGTGAATGTCTTGTTGTGTGGACATATTGAGCAGTATGACGATCGTCCCATGGGGAATATGGGCTTTGTGGGCGGTTTCCAGAGCTACCTATTCGTGCATGGAAAGGTTCTTGAGCTATCGCGAATGTCTCTCGTTCGCGTCGGACGCCCCTCTCTGAACATGAGGGCCACTTGAACCTGTGCTCGGAGAGACGGGATGGGCACGATTTCGAGTCGGCGAAGGCTCTTATTCGGTATATCATTGTCAGTATCCACCGTCATTTTGTTGTTCAACATTAACATTCAACTTTCGATGCTGCATTCAGCCAGAGTGGACGTGGTTCTTCGCTAGGCATAAGACATTCAATATGATCTATAGTACTGAGCGACACGGCTGAAATTATTGGGGATAGTTACCGCGAATGACCTCTCGATGACGCCTGGACTCTATCTCGCCACTAGACTCGGTGGATCGTTCCGTCGCGTCTCAACGACTGCGCCACGGGCATCCAGAAACCCACCTTTGAAATCGGTACCGCAAGGCTGGCTAATCGTAGCGGGCAACATTGCGTACTGGAAATGCAAACGAGAGCCACCGAATTATATATTTAGTGCGACCTACTTTCTCGACGATGACCGCCACGGCACCTCATAATTGATGGATCCTGACTGACTGTCACGGTTGTCGTCAGAAATTCAATGCGATGGCAGACTCGGACATGAAAAAATCCAATTCCACGCACGTTTTTCTCCTGGAGTCTGCGTTGTACACGTACAAGAGAGTAAAGATCTCATCTGAAGGCATTGCCGGTAATATTTCAACCTACACCGGGGTAAAGACTGCGCGAGCGAGGGCGCCGCTCGAAGCCAAGATGGAGGCAAGAATGGGAGCGGAGCGACGGTGATGTGCGCGAACGAGGGCGGGCGGGTCAGTGAGCAAGTGAGGCGGTTCGCGCCCGCATGCGTACGTCCGCATGGATACACAGGAGGAGTGATGTAGGGAAGGCGAGAACGAGGGAAAACTGAGGTAACGACATGCGGCGACCGTCGTATACTGTCGTTATGCTGAGAGCATACGTCGCACACCGTCTTCAAGTTGGATGCGGCGAGGGAGGTGACGCAGACGACTGGGGCACGGGCAGTTGCCACACGCCTTCCTCGACGCGTTGAGGTGATGAGGGACGTGGGAGAACGAGTGAAGGCGACGGCGAATGAAGGCGGGACAGGAAGACCGCAGAGCGATGGTGGGTCCGTGTGCGTCAGGAACGTCGGACTCGTAGGACGAGTACCCGTGGCAGAGAGCGAACGACGACGTGGCGAGAGAGAGAGGGTACCAACGACTCAGATCCACTGTACCGCTCCCGTGACAGATTTCTTCGTTCATACACGCCACCTTTCGTCTCTGTTCGATATCGCCTCGAATTTCGTTGCGCCGCAAGCATCACTTCTTCTTCTTCCGCTGACAGACTGTATGCGTGCGATACAAACAGGTAGTCTGTAGCCGTGCGAACCTGTAAATATACACCTGTAATCAAAAGAGAACACACTCACGTCTTGGATCGCTTCGCCGATCTCCTCGGACAGCATCCGGTACATCGGCGGCATTACTTGCACACTGAGCATGTTCATCACTCGTTCACCGAGAATCAGTCCGACATGGCATTACGGGTAATTTTGCAGAAGCGACGACAACGTTTCGTGGAACCCCTGATCAACCGTCGTTTTCGACAGCACGTAGTCAATCACCCCGCTGCAACCCCGTCCTGTTACAACCTTCAACAGACCGTGCCTGGAGAGGGAAACCGACCCGTACATGGCAGCTGACGATAGAAACGCGTACGGATCGACATCCTCGTCTTCCTCGGTCTTGATAGTGCTGCTCGCGCCACTCTCCTGCGCCACATTCGTGATCAGATCCGCAAGAGGGCCAGTCTGCACGCGCTCGGTATCTGGGCCAAACAGTTGGATGAGCAGTCGCTGGATGGTGCGATAATCGATGTTCGCATTGAAGTCGACGGTCTACAGGGAGATGCGTGACGATGCAGGCATGCGGAGAGAACATGCGTACCTGTTTTCGGGACCATCGTCGTACACTGTGATGATCATGATGGTCGGTCGGAGTGTCGACGGAGTGTGGATATCTGCGCCGCCCCGTAGCTGGCCCTCTCGTAGCTACACTTGGTGAATTTTATTGTCCAGCCCCGGTTCAAGTAACCAAGTTGCTGCGTACTTATGCATTATGTGCCAGTGCGGGCTCTGCTTACACCATAAGGCGCGGGGTGAAGTCACTATTATCTCCCCAACGACGACAACCACCACCACCATAATCAAAGAAGGAAAACTTCTCAGCGAGTCCCTGGAAGGTGTGGGTAGCATGGATGGTGCATTTATGTGGGGCTGAGTCGTTGAGGGTGTAGTTTGAGGTGGGTACATATCCAAATTTCTTGGGTAGAGAGAGTCGAGAACTCACTAGCGCACCGCACTCGTCAGCTGTTGCAAACCGCACGTCGGCACTTTGAGGCTGGAGGCGAACGGACGCGGTATACGTTCCCTGCGCTCATCACTTCGAGCATCAAGTTCTGTTGGCGGTACAAAATTCGTGAACATTAGGTGAGACCGCACGTTCCTATGCTCATTATTTTTAACCAAAAACGAATAGAAAGTCGACTGGTAATCGAAAGTGACCACGATCTTCATGTTCGTGCGCGAACGCACTTCCATCCTCGCGACGCAAGCGACTCTCCCTCCCTCGAACCCAGTCTATTCCTCCTTGCTGCCCAAATCACCTTCGAATGTGGCTTCGGGTTCGAAAACCTGGCGTAAGACCTGTACGTCCAAGCGTTTTCGGTGTACGAAGACTCGTTTTCGGAGAGCCGAGCACAGCTGGCTGCGATCACGTTGATCATTGGGACGTTGCAGGGCGCAAAGGTATTCCAGGTGGACGGGTATGACACGCTGATCACCAAGGTTGCGTTGCATGGGACAAGTTGAAGAAGCCGCATCAGGCGACGGCGATGCATGCTGCGAGTCATTTGTGGTGGCAGGAGGCGGCAGTGGGGGTGGAAGGAGAGGGGGAGGGAGATTGAGGGGAAGGGAGATTGAGGGGAAGGGAGGGGGGGGAAGGATAAGGAGGATGCGGAGGGTGCGAAGGCGGTGAGTATCGGTCTGCACTATCGATCGTGACTGACGGGTTGTCGGCAGTACCCACACCAGGACAGCAAACAAGTGCTAGAATGTTTGCAAAAGTGGTTGCGGATCGCGCATTCGGCGACGGAGGTCATCGTCACTGTTCAGATATACTGTGAAAGGCTGGATGAATATCCGTTTTATTTTGATCGCGGGGCACTTGCTGTGCGCATCTCTTCTCTCCTGTGTTGTCGACGCTGATGAGTTTCCGACACCGTCGGAGGTGGCCCCAAAATTCATCGTCTCACTCGTGGAACTCATCACGTCCCGATCGACACCATCACCTCTCCGTCGTCTTCCGCTTCGTACCTACACCCGTCACAACGAATCGAAGGTGTCGTGTCTCCGGACATGATCCGGCGACATTCCCAGAACACACTCAAGTATATACATTCTAAGAAGACATAGGAGAATCCGGGGCGGTATGAAGAGGTGGAAGTCGTTGGGGCGTTTCTGAAGATGGGGATCATGCGGTAGCGGTTGCTGGGTCCGTATAAGGTTACGGAGGGATTCGTGTTATTAGGCGACCTGATCTCGACGCTTACCCTCTGTTATATTCTTACCTCAACTCCTGGAGGAGTCCAGAAGTGAGTTCGCGGCGCGATGCGAAGATCGGTCAACTGATTCATATCAATCGAGGACACACTGGCACTTGCGGATCCGGAAGTTGTTCTTCTTTCTGCTGACTCGTGGAATTCTTGTCACCATCTTACAGATTGGCACACTGGCCGCCTTTTCCTGTAATCAATCTGGGCTGTACTGGTATGAGAATGACCGGCTCGTCGGAGTGGGGTAGACGAGCGCATTTGACTTTCGCGTTTCAGGATGCCGCTTCACCTGTGCAGTACACCAACACGTTCTGTACGTCTGACTATCCTTCTTCGCTAGTTTGCGTGATCTGAAAAACGTAGCAGTGGCGATGTAAGTTGGCGAGTTTTGAATATGCGTACAGCGATGTTGACACGTTGAAAAAGATTGAATTCGAGAAAGCACACTGAACAATATTAATGATGGCTGGGCCAGGAGTGAACGGCATTCGCTTTTATCTAGAAGCTTGGCACGAGAGGCCAAAGTTGCCCGGGTGGTGACAGGTGACAGGTATCAATGTCAATTATCAATGCACCGGCATAATTGGGTCATAGCATTTATTATTTCCCACCTGCTACTATGTTACTCGACGTTTATAACACCATGCGAGTAATCTCAAGATCGACAACCCCCCTCAACGCATCATGCGGTGCGAGCTGAAGAAATCGCAGTCTACGTACCTCTACATGCCATAGCACCGGGTCCATCTTGCGTTAGCGATACACCTTGAGGTTGTCACCGCTCTGTAATTGGGACGGTGTGGGCCATGGACGACGGAGAGATCGACATGATCACGTCAATGTTTTACGAGAATAAGTTGTCTGGATCATACCCACGCAGCGTTCGTGCTGAAAAAGACGATGAACACGAAGTTCGAACAAGGTCAATATGCCGCTTCATCAACACACACTGTTCACCAACTCCTTCATACGATCGGCAAAGTTGCCCGTTGCAGTTGTGCTGGCCAAGAGGCGCTGGAGTAGGGGAGGACTTTGAATCGGCCGAATTGTTCCTTGACAAGTTGCTGGATGACGTCATCGAGCACATCATTTATCGATGTCAGACACTTCTCCGCCGGCGAAGGCCAAAGGTCCATGAATCGGTGGATGAGACGAGTTTTGGCTTCATAGGGAATGTTACCGGGTAGTTCCCAGCCGGTCGCCCTGTAAATGTAGCTCAGCTACGAAAGCATGATCCGAGAGAGAGAGAATGTGACGAACTCCTTGATAACATTGCGAACCTCATACACTCCCATGGTCTGTACTCGATGATCTTGAACTTCACAACCTTCTTCCGAATCAAGAGTGTCGATTCGCATATATTTCTCGGGTTCTTCAAAAGGACGAAAATCCGGAGAAGTTCCTCGAATTTCCTTGGCGAATATAGTGTAGAGCGCTCGATTGCGCTGCGCTAGGCTCTTGTCTGGGCTGATGTCCGAGACGACACTTTTGAAGGCGTCGCAGAACGCGTTGACTCTCATGAGGACCTCGATTGTGGATCAGCTTCCAAGGGTTTAGGCAATGTACCGATCTCCTCCAGGCATTCCGCAAGCAACCGCTCGACATCCTGCTTGAGCTGTGGTATTCTGCGAAATGACTGGTTGAACCTAGAGTGGAATGGAAAGACGCTTCAACGTCACGCACACTCTTCTAATGTGACTGACAAGCAAGACGCTGATTTCTGTCACGAATCCTGGGATCCCGAAACGATCAGCGACTTCGCTCCATGGTGAAGTCGTGTCGAAATATTCCATAGCAGTGCGTTGTAGTGCTGCTCTCGAGAGACGCTGTGCCCGCTGTGCATCGTCTGGGAGACGAACACAATAATATCCGTGCATCAGTTTGTGCTTGACGTCCTTCGATGACGGGACTATGACTGTGACACTGCCTAGCGTACTAATAGGGAAAGTGTTCACACGATGGAAATTCAATGGGGAGTGTAACGCGATACAGGTGTCTTTTTATACTATAGAGGCATCCTTTCCTTTCGCCTCGACTGCGTTGTGACTGGCGGGGAAAGTGGAAGAGTTACTGTGTGGAATCTCCGTGACATCCTTCCGGACTCGTACTTGACAAAACATGTAAGTTGCTTCCACAATTGCTAAATATTGGTGATCATCGCAATCTCTTTCCCTAATCTCCTCTTTATTGTAAGTGCGTTTAGACCTTGTTTCTTGCTTCACCTGACCCTTCCAAGAGCCACCGTTGCCGCTCACAGAAACCAGTGATGAGACATTCGAAGCATGGACCCAGGGTGAGTTGTCTTGAGTGGAACAAGTCCTCACAAAAGAGACGTTGAATCCCGCGAGTGCTTCTCTTCATGCGCAAGTCCTGGCTCAACGCTCTCTCGTACGGTCCCGTTTGAAACAATTAACAAAGGTTAGCATTTCGATCCTTGTAGACCGGTCTCGTATTGAATATTGCATACCAGTCTGTTGAGGTCCAGCGATCCGCTATCGGTCAGATAGCAATCACGATAGCCCGTGCTGGTAATGGCGAGCACGACGCTGCCATGCGCATGTTTGACCTCGTGTTCACTAATGACCTCTCGGTCGACATCAATCTCGTCTTGTTGATCAAGGTCTGGGATCATCCTTTTTGCCGTTGCTTGTACCGTACTCTGCCCAAGTCGTTGGAATGATCTCTGCTTCGATGAGATATGCAGTTACCGTTGACCGTAACTGACGTTTGCGGGTAATGACGCAACAAAGTTGAGGTAGCTACGCGTCAAAACGTTATTTGAGGACGATGGAATTGCCAAGAACTTGTCAAAGGTGCCGGGTAGTGGTGTTGGCGCATCATAGAAAAGCAGTAGGTATAAGTGCACCTGCCACATTGACACAAAGCTATGTGTCGAGTCAGGTTTTGAAATAAAACGCCTCAAACATGGACTCACAGCACCTTCGATATAGCCATAATTTGGACCTATCGAAGCCTTTGAATTTTCAAGAAAATTGACCACCTCCTGGTTAACCCGTCGGGTTCATAGGCAATGAGACCACCCTTTACATAATGGGTTAAGGGCCATCAGTGAAAGTCCCACAATTTGGGCGTAGTAAAAAGAAAAAAGTCGCCGCTGACGTAACTTGCTGTGTGACTAGTATCTTATTCAGAAAGCCTGTCAACAAGCTATATATAATACGACCATGCGCACCGAGAGATAATCCGAGACTCTCGACCGTTCGGAACGTCGGTGACAGCACGTACCCAACCGGGGCGCACTGAATCCCCCAGGTATCAAGCACTGTTGGCTGCGGGTACAAGCACTGCGGGTATGTTTACATTTCTCATTAAACGAAGACGTTCGATTCCCAATATTCTAGCGCTATCCCTGAGTCTGCGCTATATGAAGAGGAAGAGGAGGAGTTGAACACAACTTTTAAAAGCCCAGACGGAATCCAGTATTCGGTTCGCAGTTGTCAATGCTGTGTTCACTCGCTACCCGTTCGTGTCATTTCTCCCTTTGGCACCTCACTCACGTCAACTCTTATAGCACACTTGATCGCAGTCGATGCTTTGCCTCTGTCCCGGCTCTTAAACCTGATTAAGAATCAAGGCTCAATGGTGATTCATTATGACGGTCGATTTGTGTTCAGCGTTATTGACTTTTCTTAGAACTCTACTCCGATTTAACGGCAATGTTTTCGCTGACGAACTTCGCGGAGCCCATCGCAAGAATATCATTGACGAAAACTTCAGAAGGTCCAAGGAAAAGATACTTCTCGTCCTCTATCTGTTACGCAACCTCATCACCGCAACTGAGGCTCAGTTGACTGTGGTCGTTCTCTCAGTTTTCAGGGACACCAAGAGGACGCTGCATTCTACCTTGGCTTCTACCCTTAATGCAATTGCTACGTCGACCGAAAGATCCGCTAGGCCGACGCAAGCTGAGACAGCAAGGGCTGAGAAGATGCTCAAGGATGGTGGTCGTGAACCGTCTCTTATTGGCGATGCAGATTTCGTAGCAGATCTTGAGACTCTCTCGTGCAAGATGCCTTTGCTAGCCAGGACGGCGAAGGACCTAGCCCAGAAATACCTCATGGGCGTCGTGGATAGACTGTGTCGGACTCTGATCGGCTCCGCTCGCCGCATACAACTGGAAGATATCCAAGAACAGTCAAAGGTTGAGGTAGATCGCCTCAGCGAACGGGAGATTCGCGAGACGGGACGTACCCTGGTCCAGAAGGTGAATCTACTGTCGGAGTCGTGTGACTCTTTGTAAGGGTCTTCGAAATGATCGAGGAAAACCTCTAATTGATCAATAATCGCCAAGGTACACTCTACGGCTTAGGTCCACCAGGAGTTCTGTCGACTGCCGTGATAAGCGTACGTTCAAGCCTTGCAGATCAGCTTTGCTGGACTAATAAATGGCTGCAGATCCGCAGAACTTTGAGGTCAGCGTCTCGAGAGAGACGTTGAAGGAAGCTTCGCTGTTGTTCACCATTCATCTCATGTATTTGACAACGCAAGATCGGCATGAACTTCAACTCGATCAAACTAAGGTTCCGGATCCACGTTTCAATGAGTCGTACTCCTTCCACTTACCTATGGGGTTTTCGGTCTCGTGAGATTGACTTTCTTTTCACCACCCCTTCATGGGATCCCTAATAAACCTCCAGTCATGCGCAGCTCTTAGAAGGTGATAGATCGCTTCTGGTATTGGTTGACCGCAATGCCAACCTCCATCTTCACCTGGACCACCTAAACAGCATTGAAACATCTGTCGGACGCGACCATGGGCAAGATGCTCTACCGTGTTAAGATCAGCGACGAGTTCTTATTGGCTTTCGACGAATCCCAGGCTATGCTTGCTCTAATTTACTCTGAGAAGGTACGCAAACCACTGGAGGTTTGATGCGCTGGATTTAAATTGAAGGTCCTTCAGTTGCAGTTACATGTTTACATGATGATAGTCGAGGGTTTACCGCGTCCGGCAGCGGTATTAGCTTGAGTCCGTGGTACAGTGAGGGGACGACGATCAAAAGAGCATGTTTCACATCAGGAAGCGAGGAACTTTTGCTGGTCGACTCTCAAGCCATTGCTCGTGTTTTCTCTCTCACCACCGTGACTATGCATTTTCGGTATGTGCTACGGGTGACTCGAATACTTGGACACGATGTTGACGCATTCCCAGGCCGGCCTCTTTGGATCTTCAACACGTGCCGATTGACGTTCATTCTTCTCCAGATGGCTCGTGCTTCTTGGTTGTTGGTTCGGATGGCGCTTCCACCAATATAATCGCCTATCATTGGGTCTACGGGCGGCATACCACTGCCTATCGCAGATTGGGCAGGCGACAATAAACTGGTCATCAGTTCATTCGTCCGCAGAAGTGCTATCCATCTCTTGAAGCTGGATTCGGCCACTCGTAATTGCAGCTCCGTTGCGCTTGACATTACCCGAAATATCACCGAGTTCATGTTAAGGGAGAAGGGAGACCGAGATGCTTTGTCCGGAAATGCTCACCTGACGGCACACAACTGTCTCGTTGACTGTTTTGCTGATGTATGGACACGCTTCCCAGTTCTTCCAGCAGTACAGCGAGCCACAATTTCCACGAATGATCGTTGCCGTCGCTCAGTTCTCTTTGTAACCTAGCAGGCTCACTTTGCTGAAATGATTGAGACGTTCGAACGAGCGTCGAAGAAGCCAACCGGAGATAAGCTCAGCACGCTGCAGGTCTCTGCAACGACGTTCGACAGTTTCATGGCCGAATTTTCCCCCGATGCAGAGTGGGACGATACATCGTTCTTCAGGGTTGGAAATGGGTCGTCGAGATCCTTTGTCTCATCCCTATTCATTTGGCCCTTGCCAGAGATAATCGATTCGTTCCTTTGAAGGATGGCGTATATTCCGCTGAAGTCAAAAAGTCATTGCTTGGTGCCGAGATCAATCGCAATGTGAATACAATTTCGTTTGGGTGATATGCCAGAATCCAATTTCCAGTCCTACAAGGCAGACAAGGTGCGAGCCGCAGACTGCGCATGACTGATTACGATGTTGATGCTGGTATTTTTGTAGCCTGTTCGAGTCGTGTCTTCAATGGGGGAGCAATCGGTTGGAAAGAGTTTCACTCTCAATCACGCTGGATCAGCGATGCGCACCACCGAAACTGTTTGGATGTCCGTGATTCCTACGAAAGAAGTTTTGATTGTCGCGCTCGACTTCGAAGGTACACCGGTTGCCTAGTTCGTTATCAGCAGTCCATGCTCACGTGTATGCAGATGTCCACAGCATAGAGCGCTCGGCGCAAGAAGACACTCTTCTTGTTCAACACCGCAATCTCGAATATGGTTTGTGGTCATCGTCCAGACTGGAGACAAGCTTTTGACTCCGATTTCCTCAGGTCCTTTTACGCAACAACTTTGCCCTCAGCCGTTATATCACCGGGCTGTTCCAGTCCTTCCAGTCCAGCTCGCGATGGTTCCGGACCCGGTCGCTAACCTGGCGCTTTTCCAGTCTACCTTGGTGATCATCATCAAGGATGTCGTCGACTCGGACGCCGCGGAGGTCGCACGAGAGTGAGCATTCTGAGATACGCGCCCCTCCATGTCTTGCTTTGCATCCTCCGCGTCGTCGTTGTCGTCCTGCTGCTCCCCACGCGCAACGACCGCCGACCGCTCCACACACCCATCCGGCACAAAATGCACCAGCGGAATGAATATCTCCGTTAGCACTTGCTTGCCCTTTTCTGAACTTGATCTTACTTCCTCTTCCACTCCTCCCTCTCCACTTGCCTCTCCGCGTACCTCCCTGTCCCCCTCCCCATCGACAAACGCGTCCGGTGGCGGCACATCCGCAGGCGAGACTCGTATCTTGACCCTCGACCGCGCCTTGCTAACCTCGAACTGCATGTCCATGGGTGCACCGACGATGCTCATCGGGTACGGCCGACAAAACGCCCGTACAGCCCGCGCGCCGTTGCGCAAGAACCGCAATAGTTTTTGAGGCAATCTTGACGACGAAGCTGGCTTCGCATACGACGAGGACGATATAAGGGGCAGAATCACCAGCGACATGCTCGATGTAGCCGCCGACGCCAACGATCCTGTCACTTGGACCCCCGAGCTCCTCCTCCCGCACTCCCTCGTCCGCCTCGCCCCCGCACGTCGTCCTCGCTCCACAGACTCAGATCCTCGTTGTTCCAATTGTCCACCCGTCCACGTCGTATAGCTCAACACATTACCGCCGTCTGCCCCATTCAGACTCGCGTCCAACGCCCATTCCTGCGTTTAATAGTCCCCGTAACCCTTCTGCTTTGGATCGTACGCCTTCTTGTCGTCCAGGACCCCGATTTCGCCAATAATCGTTGGGTATCGTCGAAGCCCCCCAATGTCCGCGCCCAGCAACGCCCCGTCCGCCTTGAGCATCCCCAGTTGACTCTGAATGTATGACCGAATCTCCCGCTCCCCGTAACGCGCCGCAAAAATCGGACTGCTGTATTTGCCCCGGATCAGACCCAACGCGTCTAGTTCCAGTGACGCGTCACGAGCGTCAGGTCGTTGTAAAAGTGTACAGCAGGGTGCCCGTGTCGGTATCCCAGACACCATGCAGTGCCCATACACACTTGCCCAGTGTCCACTCGCTTGACCGTTTCCATCCCAACTAGGGATGCACCCCGTCTGGCTCGCTGCTCGGATCTGCCCATATGCGCACGCCCTTGGGGTCGATAGTTACACTCCCGGCGCGGCTCGACCCAAACGCACCATTTGTATAATTGACCAGCGTCTGCGCGGTACCCATTCCGAACTTAAGCGACTGGTCCCATTCTTGCCGGGTCGGGTACACACTCAGGTCCTCGTACCCAATGAATCCCTCCGCGGGCTCGTTCATGCTGTCCCAACCAATGACCACGTGATCTAGCAGTCCACCCGCGTCGCGAATCCGATCTGCGAGCTTCCCGAAAGCCTCTATGAAGTGAGTCTGGAGGTAGTCTTGGATGTGTACGCCATCGATGACGCATTTGGGGGCAAAGGTTCTGCCGCCCAAGAAGAGCGCAAAGATCGTCTGGCAGGCGAGCCGGCTGTAGTTGGTCGACCAGATCATGGACGGGAGTGCCAGATGGGCCGGGGTACTCGCAGTGGATGATGGCCGTCTGTGTCGCAGTGAAAGCTTGGGGGTCGATGCCGCATGCTGGGAGGGTCCAGGAAGGTGCGCCGGATCCGCCCGAGAAGCGTAACCACTAGCAAACTTCTGGACATCAGAAAGAGCCCGCGGATATGATAAGGAGAAGAGGGGAGAGGAGAACGCGCGTACGCTGCCTTGGTGTGGGTCTAGATAGACTTTGAACCCGTATTCTTTGCACTTGTTGAGCACGCGGATGGTGTAGTCCATGAATCCGTAGTCGTAGAGTCCGCTGTACACGCATGAGAAGGCATGCTACTGGGGAGGGCGAGCTCATGACGAAAAAGAAGTACTTACGGTCCCTCGTGCTCGAGCGACTCCCAAGCGATAGGATACCGAAGCACATCGTCGAGATTGAGGAGGACGTGCTCGATGTAGCCGAATCGTGCTCCACTGGGGTGGGATCTCGTGCACATGCGAAGATTGTTGGGTCTGGGACAACTGCAAAGAACCACCGATTGCAGACTTTCTCAAGCAGTGCCCGCAATGCAAGCGGGCGTATTGTGTCCCCGGGTGCTCGGTGTACATCCAATTCTGCCCCAAGTGCGGTCGGACAGCGCTGTGCAACGACTGTGCGGAAGAAGACTGGAGTTCGTTTACGCAGCTGGACGGGCCCAATGTTCAACTCGGCTAAGTCCTCAGGCTGCTGATCTGAGTCGTGCGGCACTTCGAACCGTTCCACCGCCACGTCGGATGTAAATGTAACGAAATGCCCGAGAAATCCTCGTCGATAAGAGGGCTGATCCACGGATGAATGAGCACCAATCCCTCCATCCCTACCAAGTTGTCCTTGGTCTCGATCCGCACGTCACCAAGAGCGGCTGTTATCGCGCGATAGACAAGAAGGAAGGTGTCGGAATCATGTTCTGGGAGACGTTCGAGTTCCTCGAGAGGGAAAATGAGACCAGAAAGTCGCAGTCCACCAGTGACTAACGACACAGGCTGGAGACTATATAGCTGCTTGTACAATCGATGAGACAAGGAAGGATCAGGCAGCAACGCATGTAAGGCCATAGTGAGACTATCGATCTTGTCAGTCTCGATTGATCGAGGAACATGCGGGGGAACGACTTGATCATAAACGCTGAGATTCAAAGGGAGGTAGCTCTGATTACCGCCCGACATCCCAGTCCAGGCGAGAATCGTGACATTGTCGGACCGCGTGAGGATGGTTCCAAGAGACGACTGGCGACTGCTCGCGTGCCCTCGCCATATATGACCGGGAGCGCGACATCAAAGATATCAAATAAGGAGTATGCGATATCTTCTACCCGCGTCGTCTCGCGATTCGAAGCCAAGTACAACTTCTCGTGCACCCTGCTCAGCCCTGGTTGAAGCGTTGCGAGGGCCTGGGTAGCAAAAATGGGTTGCTTGTTCCATCTCCGAGAGAATGAGGGGCGATTCATTGTGGTTGTACAACTGGACATCCAGGTACGGTTTCCAATCTTCTGTGTAGAATTGTACGACCTTCGACGCGACGTACTGTTGGTATGTCCATCCACGAATATTCCAGATGCTTTTCCACAAAAAGCCCTTTCTTTGCGATTTCGAGCGAACACCGAGAAGATGGACGATCGTGAGTGCCGCGCGACGATACCACTGAAACATGGCGACGACTGATTCTTCCTGAAACTCTCTTGTCGCTCTGGTTGAAACAGCACGTATCACTCCATGCCCACCGGAAGCGGCGAGACTGCACGAGCTTGCAAAGTTGATGAGTTTGTCGTTCGCGGGGGATGTACTGGGGAGTCCATAGATTAGGGTACTCTCGACTGTTTGAAAAGATGGTTCGGGTGGCTGCCACCTGTGTGAGAACATCACATATTCATAGAACCTCTCCACCTCCTGCTCGATGCGCGCAGAGTCGAGCCGATCGCGGACAATCATGGAAGACGGAAACTCGTTGAACATGGAGCACTCCTCGATCGAAAGCTGCATGTTGCATTGTCTTGTCATAGAGACGACAAGTGGGGATGTCGATGAGAACATAACATGGGGAATGACACGGGTTGTCTGTTCGACGACTTTCCGGATCAGTGGAGTCGTGTTGAGATAACAACGTCGCATGTCTATCGCCACAAAATTAGCTCGTCTGTGCACTTCAAATTCTTCCTTGTAACGCCCTAGGCTGTGTAATACCGCATGTTTCCTTTTGTATCCTCTGTAGGACAATGGGTTGCGTTCAATACCCTGGTCGTATCGTCAATGCCATCAACTTGACAGGACGCGTGAGTTAATCCATACCATAGTAGCAGTACTTAGTTCGTCCTCCAAATACCCTGCTCGTGTCTTGCAGCATTTGACTATGATGTCGTTGATTTTTTCAGGGTCAAGTGAGAGTGCGCTTCAGTAGAATCCGATTACAGCGTGGTGGTTCTTCGAGTCCTTTGCTTCATCGCCCCCCTTTTCCAGCTTCTCGATATAACGTCGTCGAACATCTTGGAAGATTTTCAGCCAGGTCTTAGTGTCGTCATGGCAGGCACTCACTCAGTTCCCATTGCGACCGCTCATCTGGGCCAGTCGTCTCCTGCCAGTGTGACAGCTCGCCCTTCATGTTTTGGAAGCATTAAATCGCCTCGGTAATACGATCCTCGCTTTCGAAAACCTCGCAGATCGCACGGTAAACATGTAATGTTGGAAGCTTGAACTGAATGGAACGAGAGTCAACGAGGTTTCTAAACAACCACATGGAGTATACCTTGTCTGCGGCACCCAATGCCTCGCTTGTTGAGTAATGAACGAGTGCGCTAAGGCCGAAGACGGAGAGCTAAGTGATTGAAATGTTATGGCGATCGATATGCTCGTACGATGGGTGCGGAGGGCAAGGATGCAGGAGGGAAAACAATGTAGTTACAGTACAAGTTTACAGAGGGCCGTCTTCCTGCGACGCGCGCCCAGATAGGCGGGTAAACGGGGCTAGGTCAAGCTCCTTGGGGTATACAAGATCACAGTTGAGCTGACTGATCGGCTTAGCCCAGGCGTTATGGACAAAGCTTGTCGTCATCGATGCCCAACCCGTCTTCAAGGTCACCCTTGCTCTTTACAGCCCACGAGAGGAAATAATGGACGGTTTGCCACATCCACGACGAAGACGCGAGCTCGGTTTGGAGTCGGGCGGAGGAGCTCGAAGACTCCGGGCAGACGAGCCACGTCTCGAGTTCGTCTTGCCATCTCCCGAGCAGGCCTTCCCAGACGAGGCGGCGAATGTATGGGTCGTAGATGGTATCTTGGAGGTGACTCTCCACGCCCGAGAGCGGCAAGGGTTTGGTGTAGTTGTACGGTAACGTGCGGATGCGTTCGGAAATTAGCAGGCTGTCCCATACGGAATGGAGGTCTGGCCGTGGGTACAAGTTGAGAACTCTGGAACACTACTATGGAAGGAAAGTGGATGTACGTACTCGTGGAACGGCCCGTCAAACGCGACCTTGTCGCCGTTGCCACCGCGATTGCGTCCGGTGGCTGGTGCATGTCACCAATGAAATGAATGAGAAACTTGAGCGCGTCTTGGACGTAGCCCAGCACCGGTTCGCCGGAGGCGGGCGCGAACTCCTGAAAGACAGTAGTGGTGTTCCTAATGGCGTTCAAAACGTTGATGTGCGTCCTGCCCTCAGGCTGCCACCCCTGCGGACCGGGGAAGGCGCACGTAGTGCTCGGGTAATCATCGACGGCGTTGACGTAGTGGAGCGGGCCGGTCCATCTGTATTTCGGCTGGTTGCGGATATGGTCAGCCCAGGCTGCGACGGGCGCGAGGTGACACTCTTTGGCAGCAACTGAAGAGGCGGGTTGGAAGATGTTAGAAAGCTTTGGCATCACGGACGGGTGTAGATGCATCTCAGCGACGGTTGCGACGATTTCATGGCCTGTCATGGATTAGCGCGAGAGACAAGCCAAATGAGGCGACAACGCGGCGTACCGACGGCGCCCCATGCATATATTTGTGGTATCAAGGCGGCACCAACTACTAGAGCGGACAGTGACTATGACGTGTCGGAGGTATCAAACAGTCTTTCAACAACGTCTGAAGTACAAAAGAAAGATGCGGTCTGTTTCCGAGAAGTTTCTAAATGAGGGCCTCTGTGACGTTCATCGGACTGACGCAGCAGCTTCCGGGCGATCATGCGCGTTTGCACGATCCCCATATCCTTTCACAACCATTCCTCCCCTGTATGGCAGTCCAGACACATTCTACGCCTGTTTAACGACTATGATACTTCCTTTCACAAAAGTTAAAAAGGAACCAAGGATTGCAATGGACAACTTTTCTTACGCCGATAATGTCCGTGCAGCGTTCGCCTCATGTCTCCCATGTTTCGCCCCATCTGCTTCGTCGAATCAGTCCTCGAGTTCGCGAGCGTTTCCCCGGGCCACTCTATTTCGAGTCCCTCCAGCACCAGACCCCAGCCTTGTTTCCTAGCGACTTGGAACATCTCCTACGCGACCCAGATTCCTCTGACGTCCTTGCGCTGCACTCCAACCTGGGCTCCGCAACGCATGACGGTCCAAGTGTTCACTCACCCTCTTTGGGTACCCTATTTTCAGTCATCCACTGATATATATCTCTGACGAGGATGAGGGGGAGGAGGAGGAGGAGGAGACCGGGAGAGCAAGAATAAGGTGATCTATCAGCACTCACTTTGTCGTCCACGCTCTGTTAGGACACAGCACGCCTGGACGCGAGCACCATTGAGCGGCTGACGTCGTCGGACCACTATGCGGCGCTGGCTGCGCAACGGGAGAGGGAACGAGTATGGAGGCCGAGGATGAGACACGGCGGAAGGCGGAGCGGAGGGCGCGCAGAGAAGGTCGGAAGGCCCGCGCTAGGGCAGAGGCACTCAGGTCGCTCAGCAGTACAGTGAGCTGACTCCCGGACGATGATGCGTTCGAGGTCGTCTCGCCGTTTGCACCCGGAGATGCTCGGTAGGGACGGCGACGCGAACGATGCCGACTTGGACGGGGAGCTGTGTGTGCGGAAGAAGAAACCGTCTGTGCCGCAGAGTGCATCGAGCTCACATTCGCGTTCGCGCACCTCTGCGTCGTTTTCTGCTGCCAGCGGGGATGGATGCATCTCACATCCACACTCATGCGCATGTCGCCCACCAATCCCGCACAAGGAGATGCTTCTCCCGGCGCAGATGATGAACAAGAAGACGAAGAAGAAGTTGCATCTCCACTCTTCGCTTGGATGGAAGAAGGGATACCGACAACCCAATTGCCAGGTTCCGTCCCCTAATTCCACCCTCGACAGTATCGTCCTCGAAAGTTTATCATTCACGTCAGCCCTACGAACAGCGGACAGATACACACTTTTGGCTGCGCGCCCTCGCGGTGTTGAATTAGGGCTTCTACGCCGGCCCCTGCGGCTCCTCGCACATGATTTCAGATCCCGAGCGTGGTTCTGCATTATTCTGGGTCTTCCTGCAGATCCATCGCTGTGGCGAGGAGACGGCGGTGCTCATCATTCGAGACATCCTCAAGGACATGGGTGATGAACTGACCGTCAACCGATATCAACGCCTCACGCCTTTTGAGGATCAAGTATCGGAGGGCGTTGCGGATGCTCTGACGCGGTCAGGGGAAGACAAGCTCGATTATCGACATCGACGGAGAGCGATGGTGGGAGAGATTGGGTGGCGGGGATGGCGGCTGCGAAGACGGTCGCGGAGAGCGCGAGGCGGTAGGTTGAGACACCACGCCTTCGTCAACAATCGCTGTGTGCGAGAGGAGAGGAAGATGGAGACCGAGTTCGCGGGACGGAATGAATGAACTATACTAAGAACAGCGCCGATGGACGAACGGAAGACGCAGAACGAAATGGAGTGAGACGATTTGTGGAATGGTTCGTCGAGGGGGGGAAAAGCGGAAGGCCAGACTTCCGGACCCGGATGTGCCAGAGTGAGCACGGGGGACCAGAATCGCATGTAAGGAAGAGAAAAAGGGTCGATAACGAGATATTCGCATGTATCATCGAGGCACTCTTTCTCCTCGTTGGATGCAGCAAGCTGGCTACGCAGTTCTTGAATAGTTTTCTCGAGATTCGTTATATCGTCATCAACACAGCGGAGTCATAAACGTACTTTGACGGGAGTCCCGTGCGAGAGGGACTGGACTGTGTCTTCCAGATATTTTTTTTATATACCTTCAAGCACCGGATTTGCTCCAAGTGCATCTGGAGCGGCCAAGGACATTTTGATAAGGACGTGATCTTACACGAGCAGCGTTACTCACATTATCGCGGTATGTTGAGAGAAGGATGTCGTAAAAATTCCGCAGCGTGATTACGTTGTTTCCAGCAGTCGCAATGTCATAGTTTGTTACAAATTGATCAACTGATAGCCGATGTCGCGGACCTAAAAGTTTCCGAGTGTCTATTCGGGTTGGTTTGTCGGCTGTACTAACGCGACCTTTCACTCTCACTTTTCCCCCTCGAATCTTGTATCACGCATCTGACATGCCCTACACTAGACAAACCGCCAAAAAATCAACCGGGGGGAAAGCGGATCGAATTGAGCTGGAACCTGCAGACACGGACGCTGGTAGGGTCTCGAAACGACGGAGGACGGCGAAAGAGAATGTGAGCAAGGTAACCATCCCAGAGGCCAAGGTGAGTCACGCCAACCCTAGTAGTCACCGACCTCGCTGATTCGTTCTGTTCAAGTATTGCTCCCTCTGCGCGGATGGCGGGACCGTCTACGTCTGCCACTTGTGTCCCCGTGCAATCTGCGATCGGTGCATTGAAATCCCGGCCCATCTCACTGACACGTTGTCGGCTGCCGATGTTCGATTCCGATGCCCTTTCTGCCATTGGTCTGGTGGTGCCTCGGTGTCGGAACACACTCCGCCCTATGTTGTAAGTTCTTTGTCGTCCATTCACTGTTTTCTAACACTTTGGTTGTAGGGTTTTACTCGGGCCAACGGGGATCCTGTCATCATGCTGTTCCTCAAAGTCAACGGTAGCTTTGAGCTGACGCGCATCGCGAAGGTCCTGTGTCCAAGGATGCTGCTGGTCCAATTTGTGTCAACGACCTCTGCACGCATTGACATTAGCTGTGATGCGTTGACTCGAACTGTCGTCTGAATAACTTGACTGCATACAGTGGCACCATACTCGCCCCAGGACGGCGGTCGATCGTACGGACTCTTCATATGTGCAGTTGCGTTTAGCATCCCACTGTCGAATTCAGCAATTATATTTCGTTTTCCATGTTTGCTCTAGACTTGGAGGACAACAGGCTTGCTACCTCCTTCTTCCCAATTGACGACTAGTCTTTGGAACCGATAAATCACACGCCGGAGACGCTGAGAACAGGGAGCTCAGTGAAGAGGATTCCTTGTGCGTGGGAATGGGCATAGGAGATGGTCTAGTCGCCATATCCTCAGACACCGGTAGAATTTCTGAACTTTTGCCTTTCGTTTCGAATGCAGTAAAGGTGGTGAGTGGTGGTTCCAGTTTCAGATGAAACGCCAAAGAATTGTGTTGCGTCAGCAGCCTCGAGTGAATTCCGATAACGATATCTGCCCCGTGAGCAAGCTCATTGTTGGCAATGCGCCGCGCGAGCGCAGGGAAATCCGCAACGACCTTAGGGGATCCAATGTGGGAGTATAACGCGTCAAGCTCCATATCGAGCAGTTTCGGATGTCCAATATGGGTAATGAGGCGACCTCGTCTGGTGAACCAAAGGTAAAAAGCCGACGAGTGAAAACGCACCTCGATACTAGGCTACTCGAAAGTTCTTTTAGAATGTTGTGCTCCGTGAGGTTGCTGCGGATGTAGTGAAAAGCATCGTCGCGGAGATCGTCCAATCCAACCTAAGTAGTGCGTGCCTGTTAGCCTGCAATTCGAAGTTGATCGGCGCTGTGAGCATGTATACGAACTTTGGACGCGAGACGATACATGGACTTTGGAAAGGACTTCGGCTCGTCTAGAGTGTTCGTAGACGCCTCAGTAGGCTGTTCACTAGGTGTCGCCGAACCGAGAGGCAAGAAGTTGACCTTGTCGGTGTAGAGATAGTTCAGGAGCGCATACCATCTGGACGATGGACCGTCACTTGTCTCCAAACGCGAGGAACAAATTTCCAATGCGTGCTTACGTTTGGAACGCAGTGTCTTTGACGAGAACATGACGACTCCCCAGGGATCTCAGACGCATAGCGGTCTGGTTCGCCGTTGTTTTGTAGTTACTCGCAGCGTCTTGAACTGCAGTGTCGCTGCTCGCGACCGATCGAGCACCATCCTTGTTCAGAGCAAATAGTTCTTCCGATTTCGGATGCTCCGGATTCATCACAAACATATCTGAGCTAACCGATTCAGAGCCATCATCGGACAACCTGTGAGTGAATATCAGTCGCAAATTGAGCGAATATGGCAAGACCACACTCGTCGTCATACTTGGCTTTGGTTTCAGAGCTACGCTTGGAAGGGGAATCTGATAGTGTCGCAGTTGAATCCTTCGGCGCCTCTGGAATAAGATGGTTGCAATCGTCGAGATCGCTGTCGCTCCCATAACCGTATTCTTCAATCTGAGCGTCGGTAGGGACGTCATAGTCGTCCGTGAGGTCGATCAACGAAGGATCAGAGGGGTTTATATCTGAGCTCAACACTGTATATATAGCAATGAGCGCGAGACTACCCCTTGAACAAGGAGCACCTACGATCCAGGAAGTATTTCGAGCTCTTGGCCAGTAATATATTGTTCGCACAATGGACACGAGGTTTGACGACTCGACCCGATAGTGAGGATCTCGCTGAGTACAGATGGAACTGGGTGTTGATGAGCTCGTCTCCGAGAAGAGATTTTTCTTAGGAACTCTTCTATTCGCTGTTGTTTAAATAGGATCTGACATGGGTGAGGGTTTACTCGTAAGTAGTAGGGGATGGAATGCGTGGGCGAAAGAGGTCGTGGCGATTTCATATCTCTGCGCCCAGCCAGCGCAAACGAAGAGCCACCGCCTCGTGTTCGGAAACCTAGACCCATGTCTTATCGATATCTAAACAAACAACCCAACTTGACGTACTCTATCACGGACCTGTATCACGGACCTGGCCGGACAAATGAAAATACGTTTTCTGCGATATCACTTTCGCTTTCAGTCCCATGTCATTCAAGTTGGCTTTCCGTCTTTGTGTTTGTGTTTGTTTTCATTTGCTTTGGTGTTTCGTTGCATTTCGCTTTCGTTTTCAATCTTTCCTTTTTTAGTTGGTTTTTCCCTGTTTGGATGCTTTGCTTTCGCTGCATTTGCTTTCGTTTTCGGACATTTCCGTGTGATCTCATTATGTAAGCATTTCTGACACGAGACTCATCATGCTAGTGCTCAATACAGCTCAGCATACAGTGACGAAGTTTATCCCGCACGATCGGGAAGTTGTCGATGGCGTTCGATGGCGATAACGACGGTGATAACGATAACGAAGACGACGCAACTGCCCACCACGTGGCACTTTTGCTGGCGCGCACCGTCTGTCAAAACCTCTATCCGACCCCTATGCTTGGAAAAGAGCAGGGCGAATCGGCATGGCCGCAGGGGAACTTGGAGACGTACTTGACGTCAGTATCTCTCTCGGTTTTCGTCTTGATCATTTTCCGCCGTGTTCTTTTTCGTCGCAAGCCTGAATTCCCGCCACCTTGACCCTGATTATCTGAGAGGGGATCCAAGATACAGTGGGTCATGAAAGTTGCTCTGCCCTGCCAAATGGGCACACACCCGCAATTTCTGCCAGTCAATGCGTGCGCATGAGTGCATTCGCATGTCCAATGGTCTATACATGACCTTGTGGTTGAGTTGAAGAGAACGGGGAGGAGACTGCACAGGGATGGAGATGAGTGCTGATGGTGAGTGCATGAGTTGCATGCAAATTTTGGCCGGAGACAACATGCAAGGAAAGTCCACTGGCAGGGAGTGTGAGTTATTGGCGCACGCCTGTGTCACGAATGGGGATGACGGCCCCGAGGATGAGCCGTCTATATCCGATATCAATTTTTGATCGTACTCAGACCAACATGCAATCTCGTCGGTTGTAAGTAATGTGGATTGATACACGGGCAGAGTTCCTCATAACATGTAATCCTGCATATACATAGTAGGTTTACTCATATCAATGAAATTTCAAGAATTCAGTTCCTGGATTGCTTAAAGTGAAGCATATTTGTAACAGTGTGTACATTTGTGTCCTATAACCACTAGGATACACCGACCTGAGGCCCAAGACACGATAGCAACCCACCGCCATGATACGACGACGAGTCGGACGTGATGCAAT
The DNA here is from genome assembly GCA_038091395.1 of Leccinum rimulosum. NCBI lineage: Eukaryota > Fungi > Basidiomycota > Agaricomycetes > Boletales > Boletaceae > Leccinum > Leccinum rimulosum. The sequence goes on from JBBPOJ010000145.1 coordinate 39,519, forward strand.
ACACAGTGTTGTGCCATACACGACGAAGATGAACAAGAACAAGAAATTCCGGCGCTACGAGACAGAATACAAATATTCTGTTAGCCGTTCATTGACCCGGGGAAGAACATGAGCATTTCTGATGCACTCAGAAAGATTTCCTGGAAAGAACTGACCACGCGATATGCCAAAGGCGGTAAGAGAGGTGTCTTACAATACTCACCGGCACACTAGAGAAATGCGAACAACTGTCCGGGTGTACGCCATACTAGTGATCGGATGGCTCGACACAGTTAGACACGGTTGCGTCTATCACATACATTATCGCGTCCTCCACGATTACACCTGGTACATGCGCGCCAGGGTGCATCTTGATTAACGTCCAATCCTGTATTCATCGATACATCGTCGAAACCTATCAGATAGAACACAAGCATGTCGAAATGACAAAGGTTCATTACCTGACTTACGGCCATCCCCCATCGAAACGTAGTCGTCCAACGGGACTTTGCTCAGCATCCGTGGTTCACTAAGACAGGATCTCCACCCACCTTGTGCTTTGTATGCTTCCTCCACTGGCACCTCATCCCCTTCTTCGCACTGCCCCAAGCACGGATGCACATCCCGCACCCCTCAGGAATATCCTAGGATGAATCAATCGCGGTCGACACCTCGTCGAGCCTGTTCAGATCCCTCAAATCGAGGTCCGTGATCGCCCTGCTGTCCTTGTTGACGTAAGGGAGCCCATACTTGGTCCGGCCGCAGATTAAGTGCGGACACGTCGTCAAGGTGTAGCGGACGGGAGGCCGCCATCTGAGGGGCAGCGTCGTATGTCGGACTCAGAAGAACAGAGGTCGGGTTTCGCCTACAACTTAGCGTATCAACAGAACACGCTAGCAGAGATAGGTCACTCACTTGGTTCGAACAAAGTTGCTCGGTCACGGTACCGTCAGCACATTGTAGGGCTGGACGCTTGACTCGGAGTAGCAATCAGATTACTTAAGACGAAAACGGACGTATGGACCCGGAAATTCCGGGGCCCGGGCCGAATGTAAAAACGAAAGCAAAGGCACAAAGATTGAAAGCAACCAAAGCCGATGATCAAAACCACTGTGGGAAGTAAAGACATGACTAATCAGTGAACGCGTCACTACTGGCTCTCAGATCAGTAGCCGTTGTCACTGATTTGGGTGTCACATGAATTCCGTGACAGGGTGACTGTCACTGTTATTGAA
>JBBPOJ010000146.1:0-40716 GCA_038091395.1 Leccinum rimulosum
TGTGTGCCACATTGATATGACGATAAGATTTGAAGCCAGCATTCAGGCCACATCTAGTAAGCACCGCGCGGAGAAGTTGCAATCTGATCCAACAGTCTTTGCCAATCCAAGCGAGTTGTCGAGAAAAGAGATGGAAAAGGAATGTGGGCCCGACTTACGCCACCCTGCTAATATCCACCCATGATGACCATCGGGCACGGACGGCCTGAGACCGACATCAAGATGCTCCCGCGAGAATCTTGTACCTGCAAGCTTGACGTAGGCTAAAGATAAAGCTGTGCATGTGTAAATATTCTTGCAGCTGCGCATTAGATGTTTCCGCTCCAGAAGGCTGTACGATTGTCTAAAGCATTTCCCAAGGCGCAACACGCGCAGTCAGCATCTTTATGGAGATGCGAGGACGTTGTACCTGCTTGCACCACAAACGCGAAGCGTCCAATCGGTCCTCAGAGCTGTACTTTTTGTTCTTACCAAGGGCAGTGTGACAAAACGACCGTGTCCTGCCCATTTCTTCGCCTGTCGCAATTGGAAATTGACAGAAAGAAACCACCATCATTGTGCCATGATAAGCTGAGCGAGAAAGAAACGGGGAACCCATAGCCAAGCGCTGTAAACTGTGTATTCAGTGGCATCAAGCCGTTGTCCTGATCGCAGTCTCCATTCTACAATAGATAGGCCACTGCAAAATCCCTGTCAATGACTCAAACACATAAACGTAATGTTATTCTTAAACATTTGAACTAGCTTACCTCTGCCTGATGAAATGCAAGAGCGATGTCCCACATCCTACGGGAGGGCATCAAGACATACCTATTGCCACGTGATAGACAGTGATCAAGTCATGGTGATATATGCCAGATCGTATGCCAGATACTCGTCTCGACGGTGCTCGTCCTCAAGCACACGACTGGTCTTCGAATTTACTCACGTTCGAGTGCGAGCATCTCTCTCGTCCAGTACTGGGCACAATCCGATATCATCCATAACTACACGGGATAGTTTCAGAGAACACACAAACAAAGAGAAGAGGATGAAGGCGATAGAAAAATCCCAGATCTCCCCAAACAGACTCAGTCCATCCCGCTCGGATCAGCGTCGACCAGACTATACTGTCTCATCAGCGTGCACTCTCCGCCGTTCTCCAAGTCGATGTTGTACGCATAGAAATAGCCCTCGGAGGATATCACCATCACCTGCGGAAGTGTCCTGCAAAGCCGCGCATGTAAGCCAACCAACCAACGATGGAACGCGCAGCCGCAGTTTCAACAAAAAAAAAAAGTGAGTAATCCAGTTGACGACGGCGGAACGAAAAATACTGCACTAAAAAAGAAAAGGAAATGTAGGCTCACCCGCTCAACCCAACCACGCAACGCGCCCCGCTCGTCGGCAGCCTCAAAAACGCGAAGTCGCGCGAAGGTTCCCACATCTCCGTGAGCGTGTTTGGTAGATAGCCACCGACGGACGTCGAGATGGACTTGGTAAGGTGCAGCGACCGCCGTCGGATCGCCGACGACACGCTATTGCCGCTCTTCTTATTGTTGCGCTCGTCCACGAACGAGTCATAATCGCCCGTCGTCCGCCCATCTTCAGGGTCGCGGCTGTCGACAGATTCCATCGGACTCGAGGGTCGATCTTTCTTCGTCGTACCCGTACCCCCCATACTGGCGCCCCCAGAGTTCTGTCGAGGCCCGAGTTTGAATATGTGGACAGTGTCGTGAGCGGAGCTGACGGCAAGCAGGCTCCCGACTGCATTGAACGACATGCTGTAAATCCTGGCCTCTCGCGTGCCCCTCCGGAATTGCCACAGCCGTTCTGCACTGGGAATGCTCCACACCCGGATGACGGTGCCCTTGTCTGACGCCGTCGCGAGGAGAGTTCCTGATGGAGAGATGGTTAGCGCAGAGAGCGGAGATTTGTGCGCGCGGATGATGTTGGAGAGCGTCAGGGTGGTCGTGGAAAACAAGAGGACGTCGCCTGTTGCGGGTTGCTGTGGCACACTGGGAGGAGACGTCGATGCAGGGACCGATGTCGAGGGAGATGGAATGGGTGAAGGGTATGCTAGGTACGAGTGCTCCGCGTTTGGAGAAAGTGCGCATATCGCTGTGCAGAACGAAGATGAGTGGAGAGACTAGAGTCGGCACGAACGGAATTGAGTGTTGATATTTACCGTCTGTATTAGGTGCTGTTTCGATAACGTGTAAAAGGCGCATATTGGATATATCGTAAATGTAAATTTCGGTCTCGAGAACGATAACAAGGGTCTTGCGGTTCAACTTAACGGCAAGGATGGAAGAAGGGAAGAGGAGCTCGCAAATCATCGATTGACGCTAGGACGCGAGAAATTGAGATGGTCAAGTGAGTCGAGATGGAATGTTCCAGCACACCTTCGTGTTTACGATTTGCAACTTGCGTGGACTGGATTGAGGTTGATCTGCAGCACCGACGAGAGCGATGAGCGAGGTGCAGAAGAGCATCTCCACGATTCCGCGTGCACCATCGTCTAAATGTGTCCCGTTCGCGTTTGAATGACAGTTGCACGACAGGACGCTGAGGACGCACTCATGGTATAGACTCTCCCGAAAGGATCACAATTAGTGATGCTGTAACCTTTGCGAGTGCCGACTGATATGCATCTACGAAGACATATAAGTAAGTCTGACGGTAAGATGAGCTTCCGTGCGTACGAATAGTCTTGGTTAAAGTTCGCAAAGAGCATGTTGGGATTAGTTTTCTCGGCCATCGTTGTAGTCGGCTTGGTTAACGAGGTTCCAAGTCAAGCTGGTCAAGCCTCCCACTTTGGAAGGCGGACAAACAAGCAGCAACAATTAGTCCAAAGTAAGTGAGCAAAGAATTGATCCGAATAACTCTTTGCACAATGCGTGTCATTCTAATATCTAATCTAAATACACGCATCTGGCTCTCGGGATCACCGCAGCTAACTTAAAGTGTTCGCCCGGGTGTCTTCAAACATACAAATAATGATAGTTAAACGACCAACGGCAGTTGAGGCCATGTGTTCCGTAGTTCGGAGGATCGTCACGATTCGTAGGACTTGACATACTTCTCGAGCGTAAGCAGATCGTCCATCTTTGCGAGCCTTGTCAATTGTCACACATAGGCAAGATGACTCAAAGGCATACCTCCTTTGGTTTAGACAATTTAATCTTGCAGAGCCAGCCTGGTTGGTCCAGTTCAGAACAAATAAGATCCCAACGTTCGGGATGCATACCTTTATCTTCCGGAGAACGATTTACCAGGCCGGGTTCGTCTTGGAGTTTTTCGTTTATCTCGAAAATTTCGCCCGAGACGGGAGCATACTGCACACACACACACGACACTCAGTATCCTGATATTGGACGAAATGAATCCACATAAACGATATCTGAAGCAGCCTTGACGCTCTCCACGGCACCAATCGCGTCTACGAAGGACGAGTTTCATTTCAGCCGCGTTAATTCCGTGATGCGTACAATGCGGCTTACCTCCCTGGGAGACCTTTGACCCTACGGTGGGAAGGTCAATGAAAACAATGTCTCCGAGAGTTTCCTGAGCGTGGTTGGTGATGGAGATGGTACCCAGGCTCGTAGTGTTGTCGAAGGTGACAACCTCGTGTTCTACTGTGTACTTTTTCGCTGGTCACAGAATGCTTTTAACTTGATGGTTAAAGTGATCCAAGAATAGCAACGCACTGACAATGGTCCGGTGGGATGGGAGACGGAAGGTTTGAGGGGAACAGTGTTTTCTTGAAACTGCAGGGCGAAGAGAAGTCGAAAAACGACTACGAACGGCTTGACGAGCGACGGCGGCGAACATGATAGTAGACTTCGTACTTGCACGAGAAATTCAGAAATTCACCGGCTCATTGCGGAAACGGGAGTCGCGTCGGATTTGTGCTTGTTTGTCTGCCTTCCAAAGTGGGAGGCTCGACTTTAGTCTCGTACCTTAGGCAGGAAGACAGTCGTTCCTTCATTTAGGCGACCACTTCGCCCAACGTATTCAAGCTCTGATGACTTTGGTAGGGCCCGGGAAATTCGTCGGGGAACAGTAGTACAGGGAATCCAGGAACGATACGATGGTGCTACGACTCGTTTGTGGACGAGCGCTCTCTAATAAGCATGAAGAGCAGAAGCGTCTATTCGCCAAACACGCACCGCGACGGATTTCGGATTTTTGAGGTTATCGACGAAGCGTGTTCGGTTTGAGCGGGTAAGCGTTTATTTATTTGTTTTCTACCTCCAAAGTTCGACTTGACGTTGCATTCATGACTCGCTATATAGTGGAGATGCTTACTTTCCACCCTTTCACGCAGATCTGATCCTGTCTTGTACAGCGATACGTTTAAACTCTGAGATTGAACTGCACTACAACTGAGATCCGAACTCTTCCAACTTGAAAGCTTGAAGCTCGAAACGCAGGGCAGACGTGTCGTTTGGGGAAGCGCCGAGGCTGAACACCCGGGTTGCGTCAAAACGTTTAACGGACAGTCCACCGCGGAGATCGTAGATAAAACTCGGCAAAAAGTTTGCACCACCATCACCTCAGGCTTGAAGGGAATCCAGCTCGATCGAGGTCCGACATCCGTCACCCCAGTACTAGTGTGCAATTGCGCCACTGATTTCCTTTTCTTTTCCCGGCGAGGTTCTAACAGAGTGGCTCCAGATAAGACTTCAAGTTTGACGAGTGCGGTGTGCATTCCAGGTCATTCACGGAGGTCGGATCTCACACCAGCTCCATGCTCCACGTCGATATAATGGTGATGTGGAGTCGGTGTGCATTCGGAGCTGTTCGGTGCCACTGAGTGCAAGTTGACTTCACTTAGCAACAGCGAAGAGATCCCAGCTAAGGAGTCGCCAATAATGTGCCTGCCATTAATCAGCGATCTGATTCATGGTTCGTCTTCTCCCAATCAAGGTGGGCGTTGGCTGAAATTCGGCGTACGCCGCCCCACTGGGCGCGCATTCCAGCCCCATATCAGCTCAAGCGCTGATTTACTCTCGGAAATGATCGGCATTCTTGTCCAGGTAAGAAACGAATATATGTATCAAAACAATGCAATTTCTAGGATTAAAAGATAATGCAGAGCATGTGCCAGCCTTGCGGCTGTGCGTCAACCAGTCTCAAGGCTGTACGATTGTCTGGTTTCCTAAAGCGCAGCACGCGGACGCACTCGGCATCTTTATCGAGATGCGGGCACGATGTACCCCATCCGCATGCTTCCACCCAAACGTGATGCGACCATCTCGGTGGTTTGCGTGCCTTTTGTTCCGACCGAGGTCAGTGCGCAACAATACTGATGCGGCGCTACTTCATATGTACAGCAGTCAGGCACATTTTCTTTGATTTTCCGAAATAAACCGGCATACATACGCTTATACATATGTCTACTAATCCGTCATCAGAAAGAAACGAGCGCGATAACTGCGCCAAGTTAACGTGAACGGGAGCCCATCGCCAGGCGGAACAAACATGTATGCCCGTCTGAATCCGCTTCAGTACTCGTCGTAAAGGCGACGTCCCGATAACGTAGTTCCTTCCCTATAATAGATCCCCTGATGCTGACCATTGCCATCCTTGTCAATAATTCATGATCAGATAAATCAACCTGATATCGTTTAGGTAAAATTCATAGACGAGCTTACCCATGGGGATGGAGCTCATTTATCTGGGGGCCGGATCGAGGAAGTTTCATGCCACGTAATAGAAACACCACAGTGTGACCTTGATCAAGATGATAAATTATCTTTGTACGCCAGGTGACCGCCATAGAATTTCAGATACCCATCTCGATATCAATCATCCTCCAACACATGAATTTCATGATATCATGCATGTCTCTCGCTGGGGAAGGATACAAAGATAAGCGCCACAGACGCCGTCATCCAACTTATGCAGGTCGATTACAGAGCGTACTACGGATGTGTCCAAGTCACTTTGCCAGAGAGCGACATGTGTAGAAGAGTTAGTATATTTACATATGTAATTTCCACCGTCCGACTCACCGCCGAGTCTGAATCGTCTTCCAAGTGGTGGCAGCCCTGACAAGTACCCGGACGGCGTCCGTATGTAACGAGGCGAATAATTCGGCTGAGCTCTCAGATCACATTATCCATCACGATAGCACGCCACCCCCGAAAGACACGGAAATACAGTAAGTATTATACGTACAAGCAGCAGCCCCATTCGGGACGCTGTGGGAGAACTTCTAGTCCCGTTGGAACTTCGATTCATAATTTATCAGAAAAAGTACAATGTAATATAGAACTGAACGCCGGCTATCGAGACGCGTAATTATTATCTGATCTGATCGTGGTTGTCTTGAAGATGTTTCCCATCGCAGTCTTTAGCATCATAATGTCTGAGCTGACGGTACAAAAGTAACAATGTATCACCCACACTAACGGAGATGAGTTTATTCAAATGATTGAATAGTCGGTAGAATTTCGGATTCAGATGAGTTTCGAATTTAACCTTGCGTCCATGCAGTGAGTCGAGTTGTAATTAATATGGGCACGAGGAGACGGTGGTTCAGCTGGTCCGTCGGTAGGTCTCCCTCGACATATGTACTAGCACATTCGAGCTACAATGGTGCTTGGTATGGTCACCAAGCAAACCAAACTGCATAGAAATAATATCAACGTGCACAGGGGTAGTACTACTCGATGATTGCAACAGCGACATGAAGCAAAGCTACGGTATTACTGATCAAATAATGTAAGCAGAATGCCAGAGATCAAAAGCAAAAAGAGGAAGAAATGGAAAGGAAAAAGACAAAGACAAAGACAAACGCGTACGCTAGAAGCGTCCACGACCCTAATGCCACACCACGAGGCTACATGTAACATGCATGCAATGATACGATGACCGACTGCTCCGAGCAGCCAAGATTTATGCAAGACTCATCCACATGCCCGCTTCCGGGACCTTGCTTCGCGCCTGGAGGATCTTGAACGCGCGCCTCCGACCGCGTTCTTCGTCTCCCAAATTCGCCCTGCTGTGTTCGTCGTCGCTCTCGCCTTCATCTGCGTGCTCTGCTTCCCCGGCGACAAAATCAAGCGCACCGGGATCTATAGCTCTGGACCGATCTCGTTCCGCATACGAAGCCATGCACAAGCTGGTTGATGACGTTGTATGTCGCCTATCGTCTGGAAAGGCAGAAACGATCATCTCTGCTCGGTCTGCAAGTGACGTTTTCGGTTGATATGACGCCAACGACAGCGGCTCTCTCTGGCGAGATAATGGACTGATTTCGATGGGCAGTGACGCAGGGAACGCAGCGTTTGCCAGAGACCACCGGATGTCTTGTATTTCATTTAGCCTCGGATCACCAGCGTCAACCGGCAAAAACTTACCCCTGGAGTTGCTCCAGCCATCATCATCCGTGTCGTCTGCCACTCGTGCGGGGCCATCCTCGGTCTCCTCTGGTATTAGAGCCCCAGGAACGCCATTCCGCCGCCTGCTCACGAACAGCTGCCAAGCCTTACTATTTCGCTTCCACGCCCTTCGGTGGCTCGGGGTATTTGCCGCGACTAACCGTAGTATCTCCTCTTCTTGTGGATCCAGTTGTTGTTCAGGGTATTCGAGTTGGGTGGCCGGTGATACTAAAACGGTTGGTGTAGGACGAGAGGCTACACTGGCAGCCTGTTCCTGGTCGGCGCCAGATTGGAGGACGGAATAGGCCGGAAGTGACGTGGGCCGAAGGGAGGAAAGCGATGCTGGCAGAGCCCCAACTTGAACGCTCGCGACGCGGTGACGTCCTCGATGCCGTGATACCTGAACATTCTCGACGAATGGAAGAGCAGGCGCCGCATCCGAGGACTCGGGATCACTAGTTGCATCGTCCAAGTCAAATATCAGTTCTATACAGGCCGTCAGTTCCCAGCGGCAAGAGACGAGACCAACAATAACCCTTACCCTCGTCCCTACGAGATTCACAATTGACGCCATCCGCTCGGTCATCCGTGACGTCCTCCGCCTTTATGTCAAACTGCACCCTCTTTCGTGGCGTCCCGTCCGTAGGTGATCTCACGTCCCGGTCGGGGTTCTCCGTCGGATGTGCAGGAACTTCTTCGGCCTCTTTGGCTGGAGTGGTTACTTTCGCGGCAATTGAATCACCCCCCTTCTCTTTTGCGGGCCCAGCGGTCTTGGGTGCCCTTTCCCTGCTGGCGTCCGGTGGCTGCCGACGTGAACGAGCCACGTCGTCTTCCAAGATTGTGAAATACCTAAAACTGACAGCTGTGTCCCTCGACTCATCCATACTCCGTTTGAAAGGTTGGATAGCACTGTCGCCGTTCATACGCGGAGACAATACCGGAGAAGATTGCAGAGATGATGATATTGAACTCTCCGCGGAGTCAAGGGAGGAAGGATGAGACGAGTACGGAGGGGGTGATCGGGGACTGTCGCTTGAAGATCGTTCATGCGCCTGCATCGGCTCTTGCATGCGAACTTGGTGGAAGAATCCAGATGTCGCCAATGATGCCGAAAGAGTGGAAACCCTGGGATGTGAAGATGATGGAGACAAGACTCTCGGGGCAGTGTTAGGGGTCGGGACGAAACTTCGAACAGACACCAGGGGCGTCCCAGGGGCTCCGGCCATGGATAACGAGAGACCGCGGGAAGTATCCCGCCGCCTCGTTTCCCCGGCTTTGGGGCCTAATTGCCTCTCCACCTCACACAAGTTCTCGACGAACCCACGCCAAAGCTGCTCCACGTCATGTCGTAGCGCGTCATCTGCTTTCTCTAGTTCTGCAAGCTTATCTCGGACGATTGAAGCTATTTGCTCCTCTGTGGATGATCTACGATGTTCGGAAGCCTTCACAGCGATCGACGACAGATGGGCGAAGACGGGATGAGAGGGTACGAAAGGTGCTGGGGGAAAGAGTGGCTTCAAGTTGTGCAAGAAAGGTCCCGCAGTAGCGTTCGTCTGCGTACAAGTTTCTTGAGGACTTTCGAGGGTCGGTTGTGTGTGAGTCACGGACGGAATCGTGTTCTGAGGTAAAACGATGCCAAAGGCCGACGAATACGTAGACGAAGACGACAGTCGCGTAACGTCCTCGGCAAGCTAAAACGGTAACACGGAATCATGAGTCAACAGATGAAGCAACAGTCAACGTTGCAAGCACGACATGCTGTGTCAGCAGCGGACAAAGCATTGCGATCTCCAACGGTTACGCATGCCTTTATGGAAACAAACAAAAAAAAAAAGCACGGAAGCACAAAGGAATTGCTCCCGTCGATGTTCCGAAAAATGGACGTGAAGCGATTGACAAGCCACTCACAAGACAGTCATTGTGCACTTCGATCCACCCGCAACTGCTGAGGAGGGTTTCCTGCTCCACCCAGTCAGGGGAGGGGAGTAGAGGGCCCTCCTGGCGATCTACATCGGATGCGACTGATTGAAGGACGCGATACGCCAAAGTCTGGCAGAGGAGACAAGTGAGCGTCGTAAATCGGATGCATCGAGGCGAGTCCGCGATGGGCGGGCCCATTTTCCTCGTCCTCATGGTGACTTGAGGATGGACCTGGGGTGAAAAACACAAAGGATCGGTTGTGAAAAGAACATGGGTGTCTCGGTGCGACCTACGATGGAGACGCCCTGCTCGCCGACGTAAGTCAGGGAGTATTCCGAGTCACCAGCTGCAGCCATGAGAAAATCGGGGGGCTTTTCTGCGTGAGGAGGGTGCCATATGCGAACATTGAGACATTTGCAGGCTCTCGAGGGCATTTCGTTGTTCATGGCGGAGATGGTGGTAGATGGGAAAAGCAAGCGACCAGCGTTTAGTAGCCGCGGTGCACAGACGAGTTTGCAGCGGATTAGATGAATGTCCGGTGCCGTGAGTGCATGTTTCGCAATCCAAAAAAGGAGATATGCATATACAACTCTCCCACGGTCACACATATTTTGTTGATTTACGTAATTTAATTTGGGAGGCACAGACATATTGCTCTACAGCAAGGCCCTACTACTTATCCTTCTTCGTCTCTCCGTTTCCGTCAGCCTTCACGGCATCTTCAGCCATAACTTGTCCATATTCGTTCACCCGTTTGGGATCGATGCGATATATCCACCGCTGTGCCATCGACGTTAGCCCGGCGCTCTGCGTCATAGATAGCGCGCCACTGCCCACCTGGTACAAGAATACCAAAAACACAAGGTCATCCCGGAAGCACGCGAGCCGGTGGAGTGTTGGCATCTTGATACAGAACCTGCATGGTCATTCCGTGAATTCCGTGCACCATGTGACCGCATGGCAACAGCGTGATTCTTACGCAAACAGATCATCAACCACCGTCGACAGTGACTTATAAATCATGGCTTTCATCGGCATATGAGCTACGCTCTGCGGTTCGGCAATAAGAAGCCGCAATCAACCCAGAAATTATAGCAACGACGGACCTTGAGCTTATAATTGATAATAAGCTGAGGCACCAGTTGTGCCTAGCATAAACGCTTGTCATCACAAATTCTTGTCAACGCGAATGAAAAAGGACTCACAAATCCGAACATATACACAAAAGAGGTAAGCGTCGAGATGATATAGCTGTACCAGCCCCTGTGCGTCTCATAAACGAGCGAGTAGATACTATACGCCACAAGAAGCGGTATAGCCACATAGGAAACATATCGGAATGCAGCCTTGTCGTATCTGCATAATCCACGTTCAATGTCACTCGAGACAGTATTTTTAAAAAGCCCACTCACTCTTGTGTCTTTTTTTCGTCCTCGCTGAGAACATGCTTATCTGATCATGTTTGTAGCGGCAAAATATCAAACACGTGTTCGAAGGTCGTACCTTTTATGCTCAGCATATAGGGGAAAGTTGAGCCGGCAGGTGCAGCCACGATTCTGATATCAACCGCTTTTGTGATCTAGCTCGCTGGGGTTAGCACATGCGCAATAATCGCTCACATAACATGACTTGCCTTCCAAGCTTCGATAACAACACCCATGCCAGAGCCAAGAAGAATCATCCAACTCGTGTCCGCGTTGTTGTCGATGAGGTACAAGAGAATCACGATCTGGACAAACACGTTGGTTATAATCTGAGATGCACCACACAATTAGCATCAGTTTATCCATTGGGAGCGACAAGTGTACCGTTCTGCGGGGTCGAAAATAACATTTAGAACCAGCGCAATGCGATGACCATTATGCTCACCTGACTGACACCCCCACAAGTTCTTTTCGTTTACGCCAGTGTGACACATCGGACTTGAACGCCAACATCTCAAATCTGCACCCGTTAGCCAGGCCAGCTGACACCAATCTCAGCTGAACTCACACTGTATGCAAGATGCTGACTGTTGCAGTCAATGCTAGGAACCATGGATTGGTCTCCAGCAACATCCTCTTTACTTCATCTAACTCAGTGCCGGTGCCACCACCTTGCTGCTTTATTGCTTCATCGAAGCCGTGTGTCATTGACGAGAAAATTTGAAATTTAAAGTATGACATGGGCTGGAATGTTATCTGCAATGGAACGGTAGGGGTTGTAGTGTTAATTTCCGTGAGGTGCGATCGCAGCAGCCAGAAATCATTAGAGAAGACAATTGGTTTGTAAAACCCTTGCGTTCCAGTGGTATCCCTTGCACCGGGAACAAGGTGGATATCTTTTGCGCTGTTAGCATACATATGTCTCGTCAGCGAAAATGCACACTTACGTTCAGATACAACCGGCGGCAGTTTTTCAAATGCAAGTGCGGTCCCATCGGAGATGAGGGCCAATGTCAGGTTCTGTTACTAGATATTAATCCCCTGGTTGCGTGGCTGATTAGTGGCGGCGGCGCACCCTGTGCCAATGAGAAACCACCACATCTTCCTCGATGACCTTGCATGGTCAGATTAGAAGAACGAAGAAGTGCCTCAATGAAATGAATACCTCTTCCTCCACATCCTGTGCACCATCGGAATTGCTCAGAAGGCTCTTCTCCTTGCGTGCCTTGGCCTTGGGTAAATACCTAGTCAAAACTGAGTCACAAGTCAGCGAGATACTCATCTCAGCAAGGTTTGCAGAAAAAACCTACGTTTACGAATGTGGTGTACCGACCGGGGGTCAAACAATGAATTCGACGGGTCGGGGCTAGCACCCTCCTTGGTAAGGAAGACATCCGCCCAGAGAGATGCATTATGTTGGACAGCCTGGATAGGGTTGGCGGATGAATACGAACGACAAATTTGGCTATATACCTCAGGTAGGGCAATGTCAAGGGACTCGACTCTATGGTCATTCCAATCTCCAAACGTAATGTTCGACCACACGAAGGCAGGTAAATCTTTGTCCTGATCTTCTCTCCATCCAGACGTCCACTGCCGCGAGAACACGTCACCGTTGGGTGAGGTCGAAAAATATACGTGCATATCGAGCGGCTGTTGTAGCGTCCACGCAGGGTGGATCTGTTGTGGGGGGAGAAGGTGGGGGTCCATTTGACCGGCGACAATAGGCGCTCCGCCCTCCGGAGATACAACCGGAGGCGCCTGAGGCTTAGAAGGAGCAAAGAACTTCAATGCTAAAAAAATTCGATTCGAGTTGACCCAGGCAAACATTTTCTTGCACTCACCGAGTTGTGAAAGGGCCCATATCAGGAACACTTGCTGCAGCACGAAAAGGCACGAGGGTCAGAACAGAAGCAAATACGTGGAGGTTGTCGTACCTGAACTGCGCTGAAAACCTTGCGGAACATGCCATTCTCCTCTTGGGGAGGTTGCTGCGCGCCTTGTCTCGCAGCTGGTTCAGACATTGCGTGAACCCGGGCTGATGGTGGTTGTGGTTTACGTAGAGAAACTTGATTGAAGCTCCCACGCGTCACGTCTTAACCACTCGATGACCATCAGCGAGCCATTTCAGCTTTATCTCAGCAGCACTCACTCGCGAAGGTTCGAGAGAAAGGAAAAGGACGTCGCATTAGAGGCCGTATACGCCTCATACAACCCTGACCTTCCCGGTTATGCCACAGTGACCGCACAGGGAGACGGAATTCACGTCTGGGACGTCAGTAAAAATTCGCTTCGTCGGTACTGAGGCCAAGTCTAATCCACCCAAGTGCAGCTCCGGAACCTCCATGCCGTGGCATCGTTTTCCGTTGTGAATAATGTCATTTTCGCGGTTCCTTCCTTCAGCCTCAACATCTCAGAGGGCGGAGACAAATCGATCGTAAGCTACACCGTCGCGCAATCTGCCCCGGACATCGAACAAGATCATGGGCGCGCTGTCTGGATCGTACGACAAGGCCTCTCTGGTCCAAAAGCTACCACTAGCCGGAAGATTGTCGTAGTTGTACGCCGTTTCTGCTCTCCTAACGCAATGTCGTTTCCGACGCCATCCTAGCTCCCTGACCTGCTTGCTCGAATATGTGGCACGGGCCACAGCACAGTGCCGCTGTTGATTGTGTCAAAGAATGGGAAACTCTCCATCGCGAGCATCCGTGTGGACATAAAAAGTCGGCTTGACTGGCCAGGGGAACGCAAACTCTTGGAAACTTTTGTCTTCCCTCGCAAACTGTGCAGCTTCGTGCAAAATGACGACACGGACTCCTATAGCAGTGTTGCTATCGTCTGCTGTCGAAGCAGCACGACATTGCAAGTGCGAGTCGCGCTCTTGGGAGAGGAAATCGTTCCGATCGGAACTTGCGAAATACCGACAGCAAGCTCGAGCGAGGAGGAAATAGTCATACTGGCCGTGACCTGCAGCGCGTCGGGGGTTCTCAGTTTTTTTGGTGTGTCTTCCATGCTGGTCCGTATAACAGACGATGGTATAACATGCCACAGACTCGCGTGGAATATGCGCGACATATCAACTTGAACATCTAAATTCATCACTCGTCTCGACCCCCATCTTTGAAAACCTTCACTTTCGGGGATTCACCTTTCTCAACACCCGAAAGTTGGCATCAAGGAAAAGCTTCGCCGCCGTATCCTTGGGCACTTCTATCGTCCTGCTTGCTGCTGAGAGGCATCAGACGCAAGATATAACTCTTCAAATGTGGGACTTGTCTTTTGGAGTGCTTTTAGCGGCACAGTCAATGCCCATCCCGTCCAAAATCCATCTGTCACATCTAAGCCTCACTGTCACCGATGAAGGTCAAGTACTCTTGACTGTGTCTCCAGCACGGCCAGAAGATAGACAGCGTTCCTCGATATACGTTGTACCCGTAGACACACCACTCAAGTCCACTCTCGCCACTGCACTCGGGAAAGCGGACCAGACAGCTGAATGGCTAGTCCCGAAAATTCGAGAATCCAAAAACGAGGACGAATCAAACAAAATAATAGCCGATGTTCAGGCTTTTTTGAACAACAGCAACAACGCACAAAAGGCTGAGAAAGCGTTCTTGGCATGGGTTGACTCACACAGCGTAAGGGTACTATTCTCTAAGGCGACTGTGTCACTGATAGCGGCACAGTCGAAAGAGGCAGCTCTCGGTTATGAGTTTGTCAAGAAAATGCTCAATCTTGTCCTGTATCCAGTAGCATCGAACAAGCCCCCATATACTCCTCGCATAGTGCGTTGCATTCTTGAAAACGCGGTCGTCAGCACTATCACGCTCAACGGCCGGCTTATTACGATGCTACGCCAACGAGGTGACTGGGTAAGAGTTTTGCAGTCGTTTTCCCCACACTTTTTGAACCATACGTGACATCCAGGAAAATGTGATGTTTGCCCTGACAATAGTCAAGGATGTCTCCGAGGACGAACTGATGGCTGCGGCCAAATCTCTGATTGATAGCCACCACAAGCGGGAAAATGCAATGGACGTTGATGCAACAGAGGGCTACGTACCCCCTCTTTGGTCTTATCTTTTCGCGTGTGTGACATATCCATTCTCACCTGCCCCGATGCGCCTGGCTATTTGGAGACACCTATCTGACGCTCAAGATCTTGTCGAGATCCTAGAGATACTGGGAAATTGGATACATGGAGACCAACATGAAGTGGAGGGCCTGCTCACGTCCTTAGCCACGAACACGGAGGTGCCGGCTAGCAGGGCTGATTTCCCTCCCTATCCCAAGGTATTCTAGCCACGCGTATTTCATGATATGGCAGACGTTTACTCGTTGACAGGTGATCGCTTTCCTTCGAGTATTGCTCGATGCGTCGTTCGTCGCTCTCCTCCAGTACCAGCCTTCGCACGATCTGTTGCGCCGAATCCTCTCTTATATAGAGCCCGAGATCAGCTTTATAGATAGCATGGAGCCGCTGCGTGGGGTGCTGGAACCGTTTGCGAAGGCTCAGACCCTGGAAAAGAAGGGTGTATCCAAAGAGACCCCGACAGAGTGGAGGAGGCGGAAGAAGCAGCTTGAACAGCAAGCTGGTCCGGGTGTTGGCTTGTATAGACTCGAGGAGCTTATGATCTAGTGTCACGGCGCTGTTCGGGTTCATTCCGTACTACTACTTGGTAATCGTCATTACCACCGGCAGTGCCATAAACTCTGTTCACTCAATTATGAGCTCTACGGTCAAGGTACTGATCATCACAGGTATGCCAGTTACCTCCGCTCCGTTACCAGGTACATGAAGGGGCTCACCAACGTCGAGTGAGTGACAGCGCGTCGTCGGGTAAGAGCCAAGATCTGTCGGGCCCTGAGATCCAAAAGATCCTCCAGAGCCACGGCTATCAAGACATCTCCGCCACCATTCTCCCAGACGATGAAGCTCAGATCCGCCAGACTGTGCAGGATCAGTCCGAGCGCGGCGCTGCAGACTGGATCATCACCACGGGCGGGACTGGATTCGGCGTGAGAGACAGGACACCTGAGGTAGGTACTCCGTCCTGAATCCTGGATCGTGATCGTGAGCGGCGTCAGGGTGCGGGGGCCCGTGTCTATGTTCCTGCTCCCTTCCCTGTCTCTTTTATCCCCCTTGGTCCTCGGCGGGCAAGCGACGGACGTTGAACTTATCGCTCTGTTAGTCGATATCACCCCTGATCGAGCGCCATGCGTCGGGGATCGTACATCTCCTGCTCTCCGCGTCGCTCAAGCACACGTCGCTCGCGGCATTGTCAAGACCGATCGCGGGGACGGTCAAAAACACCCTCGTCGTGACCCTCCCCGGGAGCGTCAAAGCCGTGAGAGAGAACATGGCAGTGCTTCTGGGCAACGGCGTCGTCGCCCATGCGATCGATCTCATCAAAGGTGGTAGCGGTAAGGAGGTGCATGCCACGCTTGGGACGAGTCACACTCCAACACAAGCCTCAACTTCGAGTGCGTCCGACGACCATCACCATCATCATCGTCACCACCACCACGAAGGGCATAGAGAACCCCAACCTAGGACACTGCTCTCGCGTGATCCGTTTACTCCTGGTGAGTGAGCAAGTAAGATGCCACGTCAATAAGCGCCGTACAGACGCATTCCGCAGCTCCAGGCCGACATCGCGTATCGCCGTACCCACAAATTTGCCTCGGGGAAGCGCTGCATCTCATCTTGACCAAGATCCAACCAATAGGGCCGCTCGAGCTCCCGGTCAGTCACATCCCCTAGCAAAACGTGTCACATGGGCTCATGCGCAGTATAGGTCACCCCAGCCCTCGCAGGGCACGTTCTCGCCGAGGATGTATACGCTCCAAAGGACGTGCCGTCTTTACCAAGTACCAACGTGGATGGATATGCACTGCGATGTGAGATGCCCCATACGACCCCGCTCAGAATGGTTGCTTGACACACTGAATTGATAGCCATTGATCCTCCCGGCGTGTATGACGTGGTGACGTGGAAGACGCATGCACCTTCAGAGGACGTCCCACGAGGGTCGATATTCCGTATTAACACAGGCGGACCGCTCCCTGCTGGAACAGATACGGTCATCATGGTGGAAGACACGGAACTCGTGTCTGCCGTCAAAGACCGGGGCAAAGATGTCGAAGAGAGTCAGGTTAAGACGCTCGTGCAGGTACCCAAGGGGGAAAACGTGAGACCCCCAGGATCGGACGTACGCACCGGAGACTTGGTGTTGCAAAAAGACGAAATGATCACGAGTCTGGGAGGAGAGATCGGTACGCTAGCGTTCGTCGGACGAAAAGAGGTCGGTTGCGCGTTGCGCATTTTTTGTGGTATATCCCATCGATCGAATGTTTCCTTACAGGTCAAGGTCTATCGCAAACCCGTCGTGGCCCTTCTGAGCACGGGCAACGAAATTTTGGACTTGCAATCTCCAACCCAACTCCCCGGCGACGGATGGGGAGGGATATACGACACGAACCGCCCCTCGCTGCAAGCAACACTTGAAGGGATGGGATACGAGGTCGTCGACCTCGGGATAGTGCCCGACGAGTGAGACCGCGCAATCGAGACTCGGTCAATTTATTTATCTAATGATCCCCAGCGTCAACGCACACGTCCAAGCCATTTCCAATGGGCTGCAAAAAGCCGACTTGCTCCTCACCACGGGCGGCACGTCGATGGGCGCGAGCGACCTCATCAAACCCGTCGTCGAGCGACGGTTCGAAGGAACAATCCACTTTGGCCGCGTGGGGATGAAGCCCGGGAAGCCGACGACGTTTGCGAGCATACCCGCTGCGCCGTGGTCGGACAAGAAGCGGCGCGGCAACGCAGGCGAAGAACGCAAGTTCCTGTTCGCTCTGCCTGGAAACCCAGCGTCAGCGCTCGTGACGTTCCATGTTTTCGTGGTGCCTGCGCTCAGGCGGTTGGGTGGATGGCCGGTGGAGAGGTGTCAACTTCCACGCGTCAAAGTGCAGGTGCGTCAAAGTGCCGTGTCTTCGTTGTGACATGATCCACTGAGTTCATGGATTGAAATGGATCGACGTTCGTGAACAGATTCAGAACTCGATGCGTCTGGATCCACGTGTGGAGTTCCATCGCGTCGTCGTAAAAGCGGATTCGGATGGCCTCAAGGCGTATAGTACAGGCGGTCAGAGGTCGAGCCGAGTGGCAAGTCTGAGTGGGGCCAACGCGCTCGTGCAGTTGCCCGTCCTCCGAGCGGGAGGCCCGTCGCAACTTCAAGCCGGAGAATCGGTTGATGCGGTCATCATAGGTGAAATCCAAATGATCCCGGTCGAAGAGTGGTAGATCGGTGTAAATGGGGCCTATTTTTTTTTCGATGCCATATATAAGTAGCCCTGCACGGTCAATAAATAAGCAGGGTCTTATGTATATGCGGAATCGTCCGACCACCTCGTATACTACTCAAAAACCTCGTCGCCCTCGCCCACGGTGAAAATCGGCGTTCTCTCCTCGTCCTCGATTGCCCGCTCCTTGCCCTTTCTCTTCCGCCCGGTTCGCTCGATGTCCAACCCATCCTCGTCCCCCTCCGAACTCTTGAGTGGTATGAATTCTTCTCCGGTATCGCCCCGTCGAGGGAGTCGGATGCGTCTCCTGAGAAGTCGACACCATATGAATGCGCCGATGCCGATGACGACGAGCAAAACAATCAGCGCAGCGGTCCCGGTGTTATAATATGCTGTCGTGATATGCATTCGCCTCCAATCAGCGATCATTGACGGGGCGTGGACACTTACCTTCCCACAGTGCTTTGGTTTCTCCAGGTGTCTTCCCTGGCGGTCCGGAAGAGACGGGCAGGTTCTCCTCGTCCATGAATATTGGCTTGACATTGTCGCCGACACTACTCGGTATGCGCGCCGAGCCCTCGAGGATAGCCGAAAAGTTCACACCCATGAAACGGAGAATCATGTCGTGGGCAGCGTCGGGGACGTCGTAAGGGACCATGTGTGACGCGTTGAAGACCTGCACGCGCACAAGAAATGTCTAGCATCCACGTTGCACTTCCACAGCGATTCCGTACCTTGACGTAGGTGAGGTTTCGCGAAGAAACCCATGACCCAACTGGTGTGCCAGCGACGGTCCATTCCTCCACCTGTGCCGACTAAATACAAAGAATATCAGAAACTGGCGAAAGGTACATGCATCATAAAGAGAGGAGGCATGATGGACTCACACTGAGACCCTTCTCACCGTCCCATGTCATGGCATCTATCATGTTCTCGATGCCCATATAGTTGCATATGTAGTCTTGGTCACCCACAAACAACAACACAGGGATCCGCTCGATGACGCTCGGGAGAAGCGTGATTGAGGATGGCGAGTACTTGCTACGCAACTCGGACCCAACGCGGCCTTGGCACTCGACCCAGCTCTCGGATTTGTCACTGGCGTGCAGAGCATTAACGACATCTTTCCGCTACGTGGACACGCAGACGCTGTTAGAGGCAATGTAGAAAAACTTTTAACATTTGCGACGTACCTCCAGATAAGAATAAACGTCTTTTAGGTCCGGTGGCCAATTCATACCACAGGCTGGGTATTCATCCTCTAATCGCACATCGTATACGTTTACACATTTCTTTACTCCGTCCACGCTGCACGTCGTTAGGGGAGTTATAGAACAAAACGAGACAGGGCACTCACGTCCGTATCGTTGACTTGATAACAGAGTCTGTGAATTTCTCACAATCGTCGATATTTACTGGGTCCGGAGTTGAATCGTTGAACTGGGCAAGACACTGATCCATAGTATGCTTGTGGTCTCTATATTCCTTTCATGCGTTCCGTTGTTATACGCACGTAAGTGACAGCGATAAACTAAATGTACCTGCGATTTCACATCAACAATACCGTGGGTTGTTGCAAATTCAAGATATGCGGGATATTGGTTACGACCGTCTATCCAGCCATTTCCGATCGCGGCCCCACGTAAAGGAATGTTGAGATCTGAGTTGAGAACGGCGTCCGCTAGGCACAGGTCAACAATCAAAAGGGTGTCGTTTACATGGCAAATCGTAATACCGAAATATGGGATATATTGTCCTGCAAAACTCTCGCCACCGAGATAAGTCTGCTAGTCGTGAGTACCTGAAAACGGCATCAAGAGAGGAAGACTAACATCCACTGATAGATATTCTGGAAAAATCTGATAAAAAGTCTTCAGAAATTGAATCATGTGGTTTGAAGCCTGTCAAGAATTGTCACTGGTCGCACAAAAACACGAACACCAGATGAAATGGTACCTCTTGTAGCGTGTGTACGTAGTGATCTGTGCTAGTGTATGAAAAACCCGTCCCCGCGGGTTGATCAACTGTGAAGCTGTGAGAGGGGAGCAATACAAAGAAGGAAGCATGTATGGCCCCGCACCGTAGACCATAGTAGTGTATTCTTCCCAACCTCCTTCGACTGTCCTGAGGCCGCCCTTACCATCCACCCTCCATGGGCCAAGTTCCATCATAAGCCCATCAAAGGACGAGCATCCCGGGCCACCCTGGCCACAACGCCGAGTCAGCTAGGTGGTGACGTGTTCTTGGATTGTACACACTTACGTTGAACCAGAACATCAGCCTCTCCTTATCAGCTACTCGCCGCGCCTTCACCATCACGAAAAACAGATGTGCAAGGACGTCGAGGTTGCTTGCAGAAGACGCATTGGGGTCGGAGAGAATGTGGCCCGCGTATATGTGTAATGGATGTGTAGGGTCTTGTTGTAGGTCAGGGAGATTTGGGACATAAAATGACGAGGCTGAAGGAACTAGAGCCGAGTGAGATACAACATGTCACTGAGTGTCTTGAAACCTTCGGCACTCGGAAGATGTGACACGTACTGTTCGTAGGCACTGCCCGAGCCAGGTGCGTTATTAGAGGCAAAAAACAACAATATGACCAGAACAACCAGCCAGACATTATTGTAGGCCGCTGAAAAAGAGTGCTGGGTGTCGGCCTGCCTGTTGATGACGGTGACTGAATATGATGTACTATTGATTGATGTGCGGCTTCAACCGAACTGGCACAAGTACAAAGTAGTACTAGCTGAGACCATCAATACACAATTGCATTGCTTGAACACAAAATCTAGATCGGTTCGCAACCAACCGCTACCGTGTAACAGCGTGGAACTTGAGCCCAAGTCTCAGGCACAAAGTTTTTGTTGAAACAGGCTGTGCCCACCTGGTCCTCTTTTGTTCTTGTCCACGATCATCCATGAAGTCACTTGCACTGCTGTCGGCTCTGCTCGTGCTCGCCAGCCTTGCTAACGCGCAGTATTTCTCGTCCGGATGGACTCCGGGACAGCCAGTCCCAACAGCACCCGCACAGAATGCCCCGCCTCGGGTTGTTGAAACAGCCGGGAAACATGCCACAACCCCTGCGAAGCCTTCGTTCCTCGACAGCTTGGTCACCGGTAGCCCTCTTTCAGCGCTTGCGGGCATCATTGGCTTTAACCTCACCGGAACGCCCCACGTGATATGGGACGAGCGTATCCCTCTTATCACAGACTCCAACTATGTGGACCTGGTCGTGAACGAAGAGATGACACCAGAGGAGGAGGAAAAGCGGGTGTGGTTCCTCGTAATGTAAGTGATTCTCCTCGCCCAAGTCGTACCAACGTCGAGAGAGTTTCGCAGAACCTCTACAGTGGGACAACCAGAAGGCATCTCTAAATTCGTAGACGAGTCCTTCGATGCGGCATACAATTATACCGTGGATAAGGGTGACCTGGAACATGTTCGATTTGGAAGGATTGATTACTTGGATGTCACTGCCATAACCACCAAATGGATCGTGTGGTCGTACGTATCTCCCTGTCTTACCGCTGTCCGTATTCTTCAGCTGCTTCTTTCAGACCCCCCACACTTGTTGTATTGAAAGATCGAGGAAAGACCCTCCGATTCTATAGGGCAGGCCAAATTCGACTAAGTGACGAAGTGCTGTACCAATTTCTCAAGGAAGAAGGATGGCGTCACAAGGACCCTTGGGTATCTCCGTACGGTCCAGGAGGAGAGAGGTTGGCATGACTCTCCACGAGTACACTTCTACTACGAACTGACTTGCACGACAGAGAATGGCTCCTTGATTATTATGCACAGGTTATGGCGGTGGTCTACAGCTACGTCGTTCGGGTTCCCAAGTGGCTCATGTACACGATGAGTGGTGGTCTGGCGACGTTCCTCATCAACTTCCTCCACCGCGAGAAGCCAAAGGCCCAAACCAAGTCAACAACCACGAAGCCAAGCGGAGTTCCGAAACAGATACCTTCACCGAGTCCTGCCCCGTCAGCAACCGTCATACCGAAAGCAGAGGCAAAGTCTACCGCTACAAATGGTCAAAAGACCCCCAGTAAACGCAGAGGGAAAAAATAGCGAAATATACTGTTGTTCGAAATTGGATTTACCACACTCCCGGTCACAACCCTTTCAATAAATGATTTGTGCTGATGAATCGATATATAGGCCGGCTGAAACAGTCCGTCGTCCACGCTATACGAGATATTTTAATGGTCTTCGACCCATACAATCTTTGAGGCACAAGAACATTGCTATAACACGTGCCTGCGGTGAATCCGTCACTCGTCTTGTTTGTTGCCTTTTCTGGCGAGTGGGCAGCGTGGAGACAGAGTGTGGGCTTATCTGACCCCTCCGATTATCCCCTAGTAGTACGTCCAAGCGCAAATCATCCACTTGCCAGTCCTCGACATGACAGAAATGGCGAACGCGGACAGAGTTTTCTACCGCTTAATATGTCTCCAATTCGCCATGGTTTAATTCCGCCATCTTCCACCCGGCCAAAAAACGAGTTCTGCCAGGGTGGCGATTGTGCACACCAGATATTTTACCATCGTAACAGGCCATTCTCTCAGGAATTGGGCCCGGATCTGATGTTCGTTTGTGCTGAGTTTGATTTAACTTACATAAGAAAGACTAGCCTAATACATCTACCAGCGCAAACTTTTCGGCGGCCCGATGCGTGTAAGCGGACCCGGTCTTAACGTTGAATGGTGCCTTGCCGGGCGGGGCTGAGCACGACAACGTTCTCCTGTCCACATGTCATTCTTTGTGTCTGCCGGTTCCAATCCTTCCGAGCCGAGTCTGATAGATATAACATGGCACCGTTGTCAGAGGAGATCAACATCAGAACTCCATAACAGAAATGCAGTGGACTACTTCAACTACTCAGCTCGCAGCGCTCATTCCACTCACAGTTGCGTCCGTAGAGATAATTCGACGATCTATTCAGAGTCGCATTGAAAGGCGAGGTTATCCTCTCCCACCTGGTCCTACTCCCCTCCCACTCTTGGGAAGTGCTCTCTCCGTTAATCTCGAGGAGCCGTTCAGGACCTACACAGAATGGCGCGAAAAGTACGGTAAGTATCATAGAATGTAAGTGGAATACATGACTCTGACAAGGCATAGGGGATATAATGTACATTCGACTCTTGGGTATGGATGTCGTGGTATTGAACTCACCCTCGGTCACATCGGACCTTCTCGAAAAGCGATCACAGATATACTCTGATCGTCCCTTCATAGCTACAGTCGTTCCGTAAGCAAATTCTTCTTATTATATCACTGGATGGACGGTGATATCTGTTATCCCAGTTATGGACACGGTGACACTAATTTTGCTTTCGCGCAGTACGGTGATTACTTCAGGTTGTGCCGCCGTATATTCCATCAAACGTTCTCTTCCGATGCTGTGATCACATTTCATCCAATGCAGCTTCGCAAAGCACGTCAATTGATCCTGAATCTGATGGACCATCAGAACGACTACACCTCTCATTATTGGACGTAAGCACATTTACTTCCGCTCGAAGGTACATTCTAAGCGCCGTAACAGGTTTGCTGCCTCAGTTACCATGCGTTCCTTGTATGACTATGACCCAACTCCCCGGAATGACCAGATGGTGTCGATCGCCAACAATTTCCTCGAAGCTTCATTACCAGCATTAATGGCAGAAAAAGCTGTTCTCGTTAAAATGTTCCCCTTTTGTGAGTGCACAGGGTACGCTTGAAGTATGAATTCATTTGAGATCGGTTTGATAGTGTTGCACCTGCCTGACTGGCTTCCGGGATCCTCGATGAAACACGAAGCTAGAAAGGCACGTGAGTGGGGCGCCAAGATGGTCGAGGTGCCGTACCAGCACGTCAAGAAGCGTATGGTGAGTCATCTGCCTCAACGTTAATCATGTTTCCGATGAGTTGGTATCGTTCAAGGAATCCAAGGAAGACGTGAACCCCTCGATGGTGTCGGATCATGTCACTCACATGGAGAAGTTGGAAAAGTCTCAGCGCTCAGACTACGAAAAGGCGCTTAAGCAGACGTCCACGACCGCTGTCATGGGTAGGTTCTATGTACTCGAACTGTCGATGGTTAAACTGACTGTTTGGTCGTAGGCTCCGTAGAGACGGTGCGTGTGCGT
Organism: Leccinum rimulosum; assembly: GCA_038091395.1. NCBI lineage: Eukaryota > Fungi > Basidiomycota > Agaricomycetes > Boletales > Boletaceae > Leccinum > Leccinum rimulosum. The sequence goes on from JBBPOJ010000146.1 coordinate 24,157, forward strand.
CCTCGGCGATAAATATGACACTTGACAGAACCTCACAGACAAGTTCGCTGTTAATATCGCTCACGCTTGCGATGGTTGCGAACCCTCACGTCTTGGAACGTGCCCAAGCAGAAATCGACGCTGTTGTCGGGACCGATAGGTTACCCGAATTTCACGACAGATCCTCCTTGCCATATATTGACGCGATTGTGCGCGAAACATTACGATGGCAACCACCCGCTCCTCTCGGTGAGGTGATGGACTTTATTTTCCAGACAACTTTGCTGATGATCCGGAAGGTGCCCCTCATGCTACCAAGATTAGTGATGTCTACAATGGTTTCTACATTCCGAAAGGTATTTTAGACGTGTTTGCGAGACCTGCTCGTAATGACATCTTTCTTTCTACAGGAGCAACTGTGTTTGCAAACATTTGGTTCGTCAATGCAATTTGATTCCTATGGGAAAGACTATTCATAGTTTCATCAGGGGAATGACTCGCGACGAATCTCGATATTCCGATGCCGAGAAATTCATTCCCGAGAGATTTTTAGACGCGGAAGGAATGTTGGATGATGATACGGTCGACTTCGTTTTTGGCTTTGGGAGGAGAGTATGCCCAGGTAAGCAACCACGTACCGCATTTATCCCTACTGCTTGATCATCACTGACAATCGTCACTACATCAGGTCGTCACATGGCCGATGCGTCCCTCTGGAGCGCTACGGTGACAATGTTGGCCACGCTGGATTTCAATCTTGCGAAAGACGCAGATGGGAACGATATCACATTCGAAGCGAAATTCATAAACGGAATAACTCGGTGAGTTGCATTCACCGGCCCCGATCTCGATAATGGCTCACCTTTTTCAATCTAGCCGTCCTTTGTCCTTCCCTTGCTCTATCACTCCCCGGTCACACATTAGCAAGGAATCTCTCGAACGGGGTCTCGCTCTGTGACGGACCTAGAGTCATCTTTGACTACGTAGTAGGGCCTCGCCCCGTCCTTGTCTGAGGTGTATTATAAGATGTTTAACACTGTAAACGTTTTTGTCTTTATAAAACCGTTACAACCTCATCCCAGATCCGACGTAGCCTAGTCAGAACAACGTCTCACCAGCGTTTGATGTTCAGCGTGCTGCATCCACCCCACTGTCAAGAAGTTGCAGGAGTCGTACGCCTCCAGACTGCACAGTGCTCTGGATGGAAAAGTTTCGCTACTCTCACTCATTTGATTATAAATCGTAGCGGCGTTGTCATGCCACGTCCCCGACTTCGTTGTGACAGCAAGCTCAAAGGCCGAGCCCGAACTCCACTGATTCAGACATGTGTCTGCGTATCTCGTGTATATTGATCACATAGGGCGCCCTGTTCAGACAAGACATGACAACATTCTTGGGGTCAATGGATGGCCAATCTGACGTGCAGCACTTACATCTTCAGCCCTGCACTTACATCGCGTAATTTTACGTTGTTCCGCTTTTCGTCTGAGCATCTGCTGTCTCCGGAACCGACGTTTCGATGGACGAGGCCGAGTGCTTCGTCGCAAACATAATCTATGTACAAGGGATATATGAGGGGATATATTCGCACGAGAAGAAGATGGTCGTACGAACGGGTTCCCTAGGCTCGGAGAATTCCTCCACACGGCCACGTCCCTCAACCATCGACTTGCCGCGATTGTCTTATCCACACACTGCCTCGTGTTGGTGCTCGCTCTGCTCCTCCGCGCCGCCATACTGATTACTCTCGTAAAACGTCAGGTGCTTGTGGCTCGGGTTGCATCGGCTTCGCGGGTCGCCCGTGCGGAGCACCTGGAGCCAGTTGTGCCGCGGGAGCGGTTTGGAGGACAACATGCTGTGAGAATGGCGTCGAGGATTGAAGGCCCTGTAGGCGTAAATGCCGGGTGGAGGACGTGGTAGAGAGTATTACCTCGAGACGTTACGTCACACATTGCACGCCGCACGAACGAGGAAAAGAACATGCTCAGCACCCAATCACAGTCCAAAGCCGGCCCGGTTTTCTTGAACGGAACCAGACCAAACGTCCTGAGGCTAGGGTGTTCTGTGGGTACCACTGCGACGCTACGATGATGAGCGAGGACTTGAGGAAGTGTTGGGCGAACGAGACAGAATCGGTCAAATATGTTCAACAGCGCTCGGATTTTGACCTTGAAACGCGACAGAAGAAAGAAAGCCGACCATGTCTATAGGTATTGATAGTGCACGGATAGCTAGATGAGCGTCGGATGGAACGGCGCATAAGGAACAGAATTGCACCAGAAGCCTCGACGCGAGTGTACTTCGCGCGATACCTTTCCCATTGTACTACAAATTGGAATCGATCCAAATATGTGGTGGAGGTCTGATGTTGGTCCGGATTTTGCCAGTCATATATTACCGGGTGGGTCTAGACCGTCTGTGGACTGCCTCGTGTTCTTTTCCCAGCGCTTCATTCGAGTCCTTCCACTCCTCCAACTGCTCACTTGTATATTCGCCCATTTCAGAAACAAATCTAGTCGAGTATGAATCCAACTGATACCCACCGTCCCTTGGTATCGCCGTTAACACAGCGAACTGAAGGTCGCTCTACAGCAAAGACGATCAGCATCAAAGGTGTGCTCGTAAGACTGTCCCGGTCTCACGTTGACCTCTCCCTCATCAGATATTGAACTGCGCACGACGCTCGCGCGACGCAAGCTCCCCCTTACTACGAGACAGTATCAAGTCCAGTTTACCATAGGCGATACATCACGTCTGACGAAGAAGGCAAAGGAGAGGAAGAATGGCACCACTTGGAACGACAGTTTATCTCTGTGGGCGAATATCCTCCGTTCTACGCCAGAAACTGAATTCTCTCAGTGCCAGTGACGGTGATGATCGTTCAGAGCTCGTCGTGAACGTTTTCCGAAAGCACCGCATTGGAAAAGACAAACTGATCGGATCTCTATCTGATACCATCGACAACGTTCTGGGAAAATGCACTCCGGACAATGGTAAGAAGTCATTTTATGTCGTTTGCGTTCTACTGATGCGATCTCTCTGATCAGTATTTGAGGGCTCACTTATACGCTCGAAGGTTACCTCCAATGCCTCCGATCTTTTCGGGATTAAGATCAAGTTTGTGGTAGCTGGTGACGCACCCGTGGACGCCATCGCCGAGGCTATCGAAGCGGTCAACGCACTTAGTACACCAGCAATCGTTGGCACAATCAGCTCATCGGTTGATGCTGGAACAAACGTCGTGAGCGCGGTACAGAGGATAGATGATGTGTGGGGAGGCCTATTGGAAAAGATTGAACTTTTCAACAAAATCGTGGCCGGCATCGCAGAGGTATTTTGTTGTTCAGTCTCCCCGCCGTATGATCTCATGGCGAGACAGATTCACCCGTACGCGTCGGTTGCTTGGTCTATTATATCCACTGCGAGCCAAGTGCGTTTTATTTTATCATTTTACTGTTGCCTAATCGCTCGTCGTGTTACACACAGGTAATGGTGGACCAGAAGAACCGCGACAAGCAGATCATTCACCTGGCGACCACCATGACGGACGTCTTCAGTTTCGTCAACGACGCCGAACCTCTGAAGGCTATCATGGCGCACATCAAGACCATTACGCTTCTGTCACAGCAAGTGACAGAGTGCGCGTTCTTTATCACTGACTACGCCAAGCAAAAGAATTTTTGTTAGTTGTCATCGAACTCAGGATTCTTGTCACTTCTAATCTGTATATCCAGGGATTCGGACGTTGAAATACACACTCTCTGATATAAATGCAAAGATCAAGGACTACGAGACCAAATTGAGAGAACTCAAGGTCGCATTCCTGGAGGGTGTGGCAGTGCAAACGGGTGTTACTGTCTTCCGTATGATGAATACCTTGGACCATATCGGTAGGTCCAATCCCTGAAAACCATGCACGGCTGCCAACACACTTGGAATACAGCGGAATTCGTGGAGCTAAGCGACATGCCATACGCGGTTGGTGCTAGATATGTGCGGGAAAAAGGATGCTTGCCTGGGACACGCGAATCCTTGCTCCGCGACATTTGCGATATCATCAATAACCCCAACAAGGATGCTCCACGGGTCTGCTTGCTCACTGGCGTGGCTGGATCTGGCAAGTCTGCGGTAGCTCATTCGATCGCACGGCTGTACGACGGGCTGGAGCGACTAGGCTCGTCGTATTGCTTCTCCAGCGCTGACGTCGCGAGGCGGAACCCCCAGAATTTATTCAGCACCATTGCACGCGACATGTCTGATCATGATCCGCAATACAAATCTGCTCTTGGGAGGATCGTGAAAGACAAGCGAGCGCTTCGCACGTCTATCTCACCGGATGAACAGATCGAGCGCCTCATTATCGAACCTAGCGAGCATCTCGACTCCATCGGACCCTCGGTGATCGTTATTGACGCCCTCGACGAAAGCGGCAGCCGAGCCGATCGCAGGCAGCTGCTAAACGCCATCGCTAAGCAAATTTCCGACAACACCCTCCCTCCCAACCTTCGCTTCCTAATCACCTCTCGACCCGAGATTGACATCATTGATGCGTTTGCAAGCGGCTTACATGTCGTCCATAAGCAAATGGGAGATATCTCCAAGGAAGATGTACATGAGGACATCAGGAAGTTTATCCACCATTCACTTGATCGGTACACTGAGCTCGAGGCCAGTTGGCCCGAGGAAGAGTGGTGTCGATTGCTTGTCCACCATTCACAGAATCTCTTTCAATGGGCTTCGACTGCTTGCAGATTCATCCAAGGAGAGGGTGCCCTTGGAGTCAGACCCTCGGACCGGATGAAGATGCTTCTAGAACACAATGGGACTACCATCCACCCACTAGATACACTATACCAAAGCATTCTAGGCAAACTGTTCATGCTCGACAAGGCTCAAAAATCATTCCGAGATGTAATGGCCATTATACTAGCACTGCAGGAGCCACTATCGTTGATGTCCCTATCTGCACTGCTCCAGGACCTCAATATTCGGGAGATAGTCAAGGCTATGGGATCATTGCTGGATGGAGTGCATGATGAGGAGAAGCCCATTCGACCACTTCATTCCTCCTTCCGTGACTTCTTATTAGATGAATCACGGAGTTCCTCCTTTCACATCATCATTGGCACCCATCATTCTCTGCGTCTTGGGAAAGCATTAGTTGGATACATGGAGAGTATGCTTCGTTTTAACATCTGTGATCTCAAGGACTCTCGACATCCCAACAAGGCTATCCCTGATCTGTTGAATCGAGTGAAGAAAGCTATTCCCCCCCAGTTGATATACTCTTGCCAATACTGGATGGTCCACCTGGACAACACTGCTGCGGACCAAGACCTGTTGGATGACATCACAGGTTTCTTCAAAAAATTCTTCCCCTACTGGCTTGAAGCCATCAGTCTTCTTGCATTTTCTTCACCACTGGTGTTCATTTTGTCTGCCATAGAGACCTGCAGGAGATTGAAAATGTGGGCCAAGGTAAGATTAACCATCATGATATGTGATCAACACTGAATAGAGATATCATTAGAACCATGAGATTGGCATACTAGCATCAGAAGCATCACAGTTCATCCAAGTATTTGCTCCAGTGTTGAGGGAATCTACTTGCCATTTGTACTTGTCAGCCATGCCTCAAACCCCCTCTGGGTCACCACTTTGTGCACTCTGGTCTAATCACCTGCAAAAGGATGTCCTCCTGACAGTCTCTGGACAGCCAACAAATTGGCCATCTGAGATCCATGTTTTGCAGGGACACACATCATCAGTCTTGTCTGTTGCTTATTCACCTGATGGGATCCACATCGTCTCTGGCTCTGAGGACAACACTATTAGGGTATGGAATGCAACCAGTGGTCAACTTGTGGCAGGACTACTTCAGGGACATACTGGTTCAGTCTTGTCTGTTGCTTATTCACCTGATGGGATCCACATTGCCTCTGGCTCTGAGGACAGCACCATTAGGGTATGGAATGCAACCAGTGGCCAGCTTGTGGCAGGACCATTCCAGGGACACACAAGGGTAGTCCAGGCTGTTTCTTACTCACCTGATGGGATCCATATTGTCTCTGGCTCTTTGGACAAGACTATCAGGGTATGGAATGCAACCAGTGGTCAGCTTGTGGCAGGGCCATTACAGGGGCACACAAGGGCAGTTCAGGCAGTTTCTTATTCACCTGATGGGACCCATATTGTCTCTGGCTCTTTGGACAGGACTATCAGGGTATGGAATTCAACTAGTAGTCAGCTTGTGGCAGGGCCATTCCAGGGACATACAAGGGCAATTTTGTCTGTTGCTTATTCACCTGATGGGACCCATATTGTCTCTGGCTCAAGGGATACAACCATTAGGATATGGAATGCAGCCAGTGGTCAGCTTGTGGCAGGACCATTTCAGGGACACACAAATTTTGTTTCTTCTGTGGCTTATTCATCTGATGGGACCCACATTGTCTCTGGCTCTTGGGACACAACTGTTAGGATATGGAATGCAACCAGTGGTCAGCTTGTGGCAGGACCATTCCAGGGACATACAAGTTTTGTCTCATCTGTGGCTTATTCACCTGATGAAATCCATACTGTCTCTGGCTCTTCAGACAACACCATCAGGGTATGGAATGCAACCAGTGGTCAGCTTGTGGAAGGACCATTGCAGGGACATAAAAGTGCAGTCCAGGCTGTTGCTTATTCACCTGATGGGACCCACATTGCCTCTGGCTCTGAGGACAAGATCATCAATGTATGGAATGCAACCAGTGGTCAGCTTGTGGCAGGTCCATTCCAGGGACACACATCATCTATCGAGTCTATTGGTTATTCACCTGATGGAACCCACATTGTCTCTGGCTCTTGGGACAACACCATTAGGGTATGGAATGCCATCAGTGGTCAGCTTGTGGCAGGTCCATTCCAGGAACACACAAATTCAGTCAAATCTGTTTCTTTTTCACCTGATGGGACCCACATTGTCTCTGGCTCTTGGGACAACACCATTGGTGTATGGGATGCAACCAGTGGTCAGCTTGTAGCAGGACCATTCCAGGGACACACAAGTTTTGTCTCATCTGTTGGTTATTCACCCAATGGGACTCACATTGTCTCTGGCTCTTGGGACAACACCATTAGGATATGGAATGCAGCCAGTGGTCAGCTTGTGGCAGGGCCATTACAGGGACACACATCATCAGTCATGTCTGTTGCTTATTCACCTGATGGGATCTTCATTGTCTCTGGCTCTGAGGACAACACCATTAGGGTATGGGATGCAACCAGTGGTCAGCTTGTGGCAGGACCATTCCAGGGACACACAGATGCAGTCTTGTCTGTTGCTTATTCACCTGATGGGACCTACATTGTCTCTGGCTCAAAGGACACAACCATTAGGGTATGGAATGCAACCAGTGGTCAGCTTGTGGCAGGACCATTCCAGGGACACACAGATGCAGTCTGCTCTGTTGCCTATTCACCTGATGGTATCTATGTTCTTTCTGGCTCTAATGATAAAACTATGAAAGTATGGAGAGTGGAAGACCTTTTTACATTTGGTTCTTTATATGTGCAGGATGGATGGATAACATCATCTGACTGTGTTCTCTTCAGTTGGATTGCTCCCTGGTATAGGCCTAATTTTTATCTTCCTGCTTGTGCTTTAGTCATATCTTCTCATGGGACTTATCAGCTCACAGTTGATACATCTTTGATTGGAGAGTCATGGGTATCTTGCTGGAAGTGATTAAATTACTTGCTTGAATGGTTGTGGTTATGACACTGTTTACTATGCTTCTGAATCCTATATTTCTGGGACCATAAGGGACAAAATTGTAAGGATAACATTGTGAGATAACCAGAGGTAGACAGTCATCAAGAGCCTGAGGGGATGAAGAGGGAGGCAGTGAAAGATAGTGAAATGTGGAGGCTCAATCAATGAACTTAATGCTGGTCTCAGCTGCATAGTCAACAGGAAACATCCAGGTGGGGAAGAATGCTGATTATATGCCCACACTTCCATTCAGGTGAGTACTATACAAGCATTATCCCCTCAGGCTCGTTCAACAAATCTGTTCATGGAGAATTCAGCATGTGGTGTGTGAATATGTAGTTTATTGAAGTCAATGGTAAAGTAGACCTAAATATGTCAGTTTGCTTCCCCTCCTACTCCAGCATTGATCCATCAAACTCTACAGAGAATCAATAACAATACAGAAGATGAATCTGTACCTCTAAGCTCACCTGATCACCCTCATCAATATATACCCTACCATAGACACGACCTGTCATACATCATACATTCATTAGTCATATAGAGACTTGACAGAAGTAGGGAACACGCACCATTGTCACGATAATACTCGCTGGAATTCTATTCTTGAGCAAATTGATGTTGGTGGGATAAACCTGCCCGAGATCATCCTCTTGTGCTGCCCTATCATGGAAAAGGAGGGTGGAAAGGAGGAAACACAGGAAGCACGAGACGTACGCAAGCTGGTTTGGGAACCTGGACACCGGCATTCCATCCGGAAAATGAGCAAGTTGGAAGGACTGCCGGGGAGTTCTTTGCCCACTTGTGGTGTAATCGGTACCACGAGGACACTTGCTGTTGTGTGGCTGATGAAATGCGGAAACAACCTGCAATCAAGGGGGTGAGGATGGACGGGATGAGTGAGTGTCAGTGCAACAAGGGAAATGCGACGAGGAACAATGAAAAGCGGAACGGGTGAAAGGAAAAAACGCACGACAACGACAACGGAAGAACGAGGACGACGGTGTGCAAAGTCCGCCTATCGAGCGAACTAGATCATCCATTGACCCACTCGACTTAACGTCGTTCCCGAGCGTAATGCCGCCCACGGCCACTGAGAAAACGATTGTCTGCTCAAATTCAATCGGAACCGAACCCACGGTGGTCAGTGTGCAGTAAAACATCCTCCCCCATGATACCTTTGTCAAAATCCCCATAGCAAAGAACGCAACGATCGGGATAATGGCGATAAACCCTATATTCCCAGTCGCACGCTCGATCTGGTGCTCGACACACCACAAGACGACCGTGGCCAGACACATCACAGTCACCCACCACTGCTTCAGCGTGAATTTCTCCCTCGTGGGCCTGATTGTCCGTATTTCAAATCCTGCATCCCCATCCTGCACACGCGTGGGCTAGCTCAAGCGCTCACCAGCAGGAGCAGCCAGATCAATACGATCAAGATGATCGACACGGGGAGCGCGACGGTGAACCAGTTCGCCCAGTCGAGTTGCGGGTCCATAAACCCAATGGCAATAAGGTTCTGGAGCGAGAAGATCGGGGAGCGTTGTCTACCGATGTTAGCGCCAGGTGCGATTCCGAGCTGTGTTACAACTGTTGGTTCTACACGGGTAAGATGGACGCACGATCAAGCACGGTGCGAAAGACGCCTTCGCAGGTGGCGTTTGAAGGATGGGCTGTTCAGTAACTTAGAGAGTGGTCGGACGGCACTAAGCGGAGATACGCGGATGAACGTGAAACAAATTGCTGGTGCAGCAACATTACCGAGAATATTTATCGGTCGCCACTCAAATAATCGAAAAAATTAGGGGGCACCGAACCCACATACTGGAAAAGCATGACACGAACCTAAAGGCCAAAAGAACCATTCGCGGTTTCGAACCGGGCATGCTCAATAGGCGCGTAATATCAGCACCCGATCAATGTTCGTCTCGGTTACAGCAGCGGAGATCGTGCAACCACCGATCAGAAGCATGATTGTGGACGAAGACATGACCGAGGATACGTGCCTAAGTGGCATACTGATTAGTGACATGCCAAGGCAGTGATTTCACAACATACTTGGTCGCATCAAGCGTTACCAGTGGAACTAGATTTTCATCATTCAAATGAATGACCATAGCGACGACCAAAAGCAGCGGAACAAGGGTTAACGTTAGAAGAGCAGGATTACAAGTACCGTCAGACCAAGTATCATACAATAAAGACGACACATAGACCTCGGATGCCCACAGAGTTGTACTAGCAAAGCATTTGCTTGCTTCTGGGCCGTCTGTGAGAAACTGGATGCAGGGTTATGATGTTGATGATACTACCACTCTCTTCCTCTCAGACGAGGATGCCTGCACCAGTAATGTCGTCTTGCGCTCCCAAGCTATATTTTCGCGTTGATGGAATTTGAGCTGCTGCAAGGCGGAGGAAGGGTCATCCTCCGTGACACATTTAGATATAGGGTAACAAGACGGTTGATTCAAGTTGCAGCGGTGAGCTTGCCCTTGGAACTCTGAAGGCGCAACTCCATATATCGATCTTTGAGCTGTAGTCTCGGTCAGCTGGGCATACCCAGCAAGTGGACACGACCGACCTCATTATATGTGACCTTGTCGTACCTATCAAGTGGGTAAGAAGACTAATTTGAGAAGAATGGGGTCGAACATACTTTTTCAATATCATATCTTTCTGAAACCAGAGTAGTTCACCTCTAGATACGACTTGAAAGATGAGAAGGAGACAAAGAGGTGGGTGATTCTGCGCTTGAACAAGAGACGGACGTCCCAGGCGTACTTGGCATTTCATACGGTCTCAACGCAATGCTATCCCTCATGTGCATGAACCTTCCTGCAATGCGCCCCATCGGCGACTTGCTGGTGCTGTTAGCACGCAGTTGAGAAGATGGAGGGGGTCACTCAAGGCTCCGACCATCTTCGACGGAGGAAATACTCCAGTAGTGAGTAGAGGAAGTATTCCGAGCATCAATCGGCGCAAGCTGAGCACCAGTCTACCCACTGCGTGGACGGTAGCTGACGGAACTCGACTTTCTCCGACGTCGTTTCGGAGAAGCTCGGTCCTCGACACGAACGTGTTCACCGACTATATGCTCGTCTTCATCCTCATCGCTGTCGTCTTCGTCATCCCCGTAGTCATCCATGTAGTGCTCCCCGGTCGAGGCCAGCTGTGTCCTGCTCAGTGGCGAGGTCCTCGAGCGCCTGCAGTTCGTCAAAAAGCACCTTTTCCTTTTCCTCGTAGAAGATGCTTATATCTTGTGTTCCTGGTGACCTGGTCGAGTAGCGGTACAAAGAAGGCATCTATAGGAAAAGTCGGGCTGCTGCTCAACGAGTGAGGAGATGATGTCTTTTTCGAGCTGGTAAATGTGTCGCGGGTATACATACGATCCCTCTGGACCAGAAGCGAGGCGCGCTGTGAGGATGCTGCAACTTGGTATTTGACCTGTAGCGAGAAAGCAATTCTCATGTCGTTTTTCACAAGAATTTGGTCCCGACTCCTTTTGCCTGGAACGTTGACATTCCATGTATCTCGCCAAGTATAACGCTGTCAGAATGCGATCCCGTCGCTCAGCGCTCACTGGCACTGGCGGTATAGGTCCGGTTCGTGATTTCTTTCACTTAGAGGTCGTTCACTGGCAGATGCGACTCGGAATTCGGTCGCATCAGTGTGCACTGCGAGTATCCAGGCTGCCCGCGAACTCGAAAGGGACGGACGACTCGGACGGCATTCACTGCAACCTCACGCTTCTCTTCTGCGTGATTGGCACTCCGGCCGTTGCTTGTGCCGAGGCTGGCGTCACGCGTCACGCTTATTCCCCTGGTCGCGTAATTACGTGTGTTTGACACTTTCCAATCTACTTCTTCCCTGCGTAGATCCTCGGTACATGACGGCTGGTAGGAGATGAAGCTCGGGCGAGGGACGCTCACTTGATATGGACTCCCTGTTAGCCGTGGGCTTGACCCTTGTGTTCTCCACACAAATTAGTACTACGAATGGCCAACACTAACTTGAAGACTTTAGTGCGGCTGGTGTGACCGTAAGTCCTTACAACATTTGTGACCTTCCATTCTATCGCTGACACTACACAGTCTTCTGTGTTCGGATCTGTCAATTGTTAGTGGCCTCGTGCCAGTGCCGCCGATGGACCCGAACAGATAGCATACATTCTCATCACCTCGGTACACATCGAATGCCGGTCCGACACTGGTATGTACGTGAAGTTTGGGGTAACTCCAAAACACGTTGAACCCTGGAGTTCATTTCCGCTCACATGATACAGCATATGATTCGGATCAGGCACGTCATAATACATTTGAACTTGCCTGTTTCTGCTGTCGGGGCCTGAGACTTTCGCTGTGCCGTCGACACATAAAAGCCCAAGCTTTCTTCTGTGATAAGTCAATTAACTATGTCTTCTTGGTGTCTTGACCCGACCCTCTTGACCTATAATCTCGATGATTCGGCCAACCAGCGAAAGCCTGCCCTGTCCAAACTCTTCTCCGTCGCGCATCATCCTGCGGAACAAAGTGTCGTTCAGACGCCCGAGGACATTGAATCGATCCTCAAGGGTTATAAGGTACTAACTAGTAATGCCACCGTCCCGACCTTCGAGTACATCGTTGTTGGTGAGTGTTCACAACAGATGCGAAGCTAGTAACTGATTGATCTGTTTGCAGGCGGGGGTGCAGCTGGTTTAGCTCTCGCATCTCGGTCAGGACGATTTTCTTGAATCTTGCTGATACTGATAGAGAGACTCGGCCCTTCTTTTAGATTGGCCGAAAGCTTGGATCCTGATCAATATGTGTGTGTAATCGAAGCTGGCGCGTATCGTGCAGACGCCTTGGTTGTAAGCCGTTTCCAGTCAGTGACGTGACCTATAACTGAGTGAGTTTCAGGATGTTCCAGGTTCGTACCCTATGTAGCTGCAGGGTTGCTTTGTTTATCTTAGCTGTGATTCCTCAGGCGCATATGGCATGGCTCTCGGAGATAAAGACTATGATTGGAGCTATCAAACAGTGCGAAACTTTCTTGGGACATCTAGTTGCTTTGCTCACCTTTAGGCCAGGTCCCCCAGAAACATCTAAATGGTCTCCAAGTCAACTCATCTGCGTGTGTGCTGATCTCATTGAGTTTGGTATTCCGATCATGCTGATTCGTCGCATCTGCTCCCAGTGGAAGATTACTCGGGGGATCGAGTGGCATCAATTTCCTTGTCAGGATGCGTGCCTCCAGTCCAGAGTACGATGCTTGGAATGAGTTCGGAACTGGATGGGACTGGAACGGTCTCCTCCCTTATTTCAAAGCTGAAGAGAACTACAAGGCATACGTGTGGAATACAGATCATATCTTTCCTGGAATCACAGAGGAGGAAGACAAAGAGGCGCGTCGTAAAGAACCCGAGTTCCGTGGGCACTCTGGACCAGTGCAGTCCACACACAACGATATTTACACCGGCCTATTGAAGCCGACGATCGAGACGACCCTTAAACTTGGGATCAAAACGAATAGAACCCCTGTATGCGATCTCTTATTCACGATATTGATTAAGGGCTTACATAGGTGGCCAGGGATACGGTGATTCAACCGGCATGTTTAACATTGACACAGCAGTGGACCGCAAGGAGGGAACACGATCCTATGCTGCAAACGCCTACCTGAAAAATCCAGGGTCCAGTGCACCTCAACCAAACGTGGTGGTCCTGAAAGACACCTACGCATCAAAGATCCTCTTTGACCCAGTTCATTCCACCCAAGGTGTCAAGGCTGTGGGATTGACATGCATTGGAGGGGTTGACTGGAAGTTCCCGGTTACTCCGGTGTCCCCCTTTGACTTGAAAGTCAACAAGGAAATAGTCGTTTCTGCTGGTGAGTCGAATAAAGCTTCGAATGTCCGAAAAGGTGACTTAGCAGCCAATCTCGCATACAGGTTCCTACAATACCCCTCGACTCCTTGAGCTCAGTGGTATCGGCAACCCTGAGATACTTTCAAAGTTTAACATCGATTCAATTGTCAATCTCCCTGCTGTCGGCGAGAACCTACAAGAACATCCGTATATGGTCTCCGACTTTGTCGTCAAGGACGGCGTTTTCACTTTCGGTAAGTTTCTGTTTGTCATCACATAACCACTGAGGCGCTTAGATGTTGAATTCCCGTAGACCGTCTGCGAAACGATCCTCAATATAAAGCGAAGCAAGAGGAGGAATAGTGAGGTTTCTGTAATCACTGATCAAATTCCGTGCTGACTAGGCACTTTCGCTAGCCGCACCAAGCGGACGGGTGCCTACGCGACAACTGTTTCGGCATATGGTTTCATCAAGCTTGAGAACTTCTTATCCACAGATGAAGTGAAGGAATTGAAGGACGAACTGGACGGTGAAATTTCCCGAGCGAGCAATCCCCTCCACAAGAAACAGCTGGAAATTCAAAGGAAATACCTCGACCACAGTGGGGTAGGCAATATGGAACTTATCATGGTCCCGAAGGTCTTTGCTTCCAAGCCGAAGGAGAACACATCTTATATTAGTCTGATGGTGTGCCTACCGGTGCGTGAACATGAATGCCTTCTTCACAAAATTTGCTGCGTCAACTTACATGTGCTTTGGACCAGCATCCCGTCGCGCGCGGTTCAGCAGTGAGCCCCATCCGACACTCTAATCGTGCCTACGAGCATAACGCACTCTTTTCAGCATATTTCATCCAACGACCCTTTGGCCCCTCCTAGCATTGATCCACAGTATCTGGATAACAAATATGGTAGATGACTTTTTCTATACCTCGTTGCAAGTTTTGACACACGAACCAAAGACGTCAAGATCTTGACGAAGGCTGCGCAGTTCGTGCGCAAACTCTCTGAGACGGCACCACTGAAAGACATCATTGTTGCACCGAGCACACCTGGACCAGAGGTCAAAACATACGAGGACTTTGAGAAGTTTGTGAGCAGCCACGTTTCCTCTATGCAGCACCCCATTGGTACGTTGTCTTTTTTTCGGTTTCGTTCCCCTTGGTGTCTCTAACGGAAAGCTCAGGCACTGCAACAATGGCGCCAAAGTCGCTTGGTGGCGTCGTTGACAACGAGCTGCGTGTCTAGTAAGTTGCATAACTGCAAATGGTGTGTCTTTTCAGTGTTGACGATCACGAATGCGAACAGCGGAACGCAAAACGTACGCGTAGTGGATACGTCGATCGCGCCAGTGCATCTCGCTGCGCATTTCCTCGACACTGCCTATGCCATCGGAGAAAAGGCGAGCCATGTGTCTCGACTATATATATGCCATGGTGCTGACTGTTGCATTTAGGGAGCTGCGTTGATTAAGGCTTCGAGAAAGGCCCAGGTCTATTAACATGGATAATCCTTGTTCGTGTCGAAGGAATGTACAACATGTCGTATCTGTATTTGATGTGATTCATTGGAATCTTTGAAATTTGTTGTGTCCGACAGTTTGGATGGATTGATTCGAGCATATACACATGACCGCCCTCAGTAAAATACGAACGGTGGAAAGGGCATTAGAATCCAGTTATAACGATGTGAGTTAGGTTCTTTGTCGATTACCTAATCAAAGGCACATTTTCATGGATCACGTGTCCATTCTCTTCCATTCGCACTCGGACATTTGGACGAGGAATTAATTTGGCAGTGAGGATGTCGCAAACCGTCGGTAATGTACAGCACCTTTTTCCAAGTCTGCTGAGAATGGGACTCACTCTTTGGAAAATAACAGACTGCACTTGCATATGCTCGGGTATGGCACCACGTCAACGCGTCGGACAGGGTTCTTGGAAAACTTGCGGAGAAGATAGCGCTTGTGCTCATGGGCAAGCACAAGCCAATATACGACAAGGGTGGTAAGTGCTTTGGTCACTAGCCCTTTGGATTTGGTTTGATTATTTTCCAGTGGATTGTGGTGACTACGTTATCGTTACCAACGCGCGGAATATCAAAGTGTCAGGGAGGAAAGACGAGCAACTTGTATACCGAAAACATTCCATGTTTCCAGGTGGTCTCAAAGAAACCCCGTATCAGACAATGATGGAGAAGAAGCCGAACGAGGTACGCTCCCTTTCTGCCTGCGGTTTATAATTTGGATTTGGAGTTGGGCGTGCTTTTCCCTTCCAGATCATATATCACGCTGTCTCTGGCATGTTGCCCAAGAACAAGCTACGCGACCGTCGCATGGCAAGACTCAAGGTATTCGGTGGTCCAAACCCCGGTATTTACGGGCATAATATCATGAAGCGATGGGAGGACGGCACGCTGACGGACGATTATATCATGAAGCTTGATGCCAAAAACAAAAAATTAGCCTCGTCACCGTCATCGTCATCGTCGTCCAAGTAGCGGCCATTCTTTCGTTTTACATCTCTCAAGCATCACATAATATATCTGCATTCCATTATCCTAATACGACGATCAATTCAACAAAAGATCGATCAATACCATCCTACCCAGTTCTTCTCCTTTTCGAGGTTCAAGGTTCGTGCGAAATACGAGGTCTCAATGGTGATGACAGTGTATGTGCCACATATTCTTGCAGTACAATACCTGCAATATGTTGAGTCAGCCGCTGAATCGAAGGTTGTCGACGAACCTATCGCCATGAGGGAAGAACCGTCGCAAGCTTTGTACATATCCTTTCTGTAAGCGTCGCCTTTGGATCGGAGCGCCTCGCTCCCGCTGTCTTCGGCATCCATGGTATCAGTCTCGTCTTCATCTTCTTCAGAGGTCTCGTCCACCGTTTCCGAGTGTTCTACATCAGATTCGGTATCGTGGTGTTTGTGGGCCTTGGAAGTGAAGGTATGGATGTTTTCT